>PVIH01004589.1:0-137349 GCA_004025045.1 Sigmodon hispidus
AATTGGTGTGATGTCAGAGGACAACTCCCAGGAGAAAACATTCTTCTACCTTTTTATAAGGGTTTCTCTGGTTTCTGCTCTGCTGTGTATTTGATTTGCTACAGGCTAGCTGTGAGCTTCCTGATGGTTCTCCTGTCTCCACCTCCCACTTTGATGTAGGAATGCTGGGATTACAGGTTTGTGTCAGCACACTTGACCTTTTTAAGTGGGCTCTGGAGGTTGGGGATGGAAGCAGGAGGTCAGGCTTGCATTGCAAGTGTTTACCCGCTGTGCCATCCAGCTGATGGAGTAATAGTCCTAAAACACTGTTGTACTGTATTTGACATCTGGCCCACACTGCCATTGTCTTTGGGGGCATCTTGTTTATAGGAGGCATTAATATTGGTCTTTTGGACAGTTCAGGACCATGAGAAGATTAAGATATTCCTCACTTTCCAAGGCTTCTCGCCTGTAGACTATTTAAACTAAAGAATAGTTTTGTGAGCCTGTGTTCACTTAGACATACATCCTTTATTTAGAAAAAAGATACTCATTAATACTTTCAGTTCTGATCTTGTCATAAGGCACATACCATAGACTGACATACTGTTTAGATATTTGTCATCACTCTATTTGGCTGCACAGGTCTTGTTTGATACCTGACCTGTCAGATCAAATTATAATTTAAAGGCTTTAGCTATGTTTAGCCCCTTGGCAGCAGGTCAGTTGACAATCCAGAATTCAGAAGCAGATGTTTCCCAAGAACAGTAACTAGATAGAAACATTTTTCTGTGTATCTTTGGTACAAGTCTGAGCTCAGTTGATCATGACTGGTGTTCAGCATGAGGTTTAAGTGACCTGATTCCCATGTTTCATAGATGACTCCTCATGTTAGAAGACTCATCACTCTATGGCACTAATTGGCATGCTTGTTGTTAGCCTCAGGAAAGACGCCCAGGCCTGAATCAGTCTGGAAACCCGAACTGCAGCAGAGCCTGAATCATCAGTCTAGGTGGCCCTTTCAGCCTTTGGCCTTTCTTTAAGATTATGGCTCAGCACATCTGCTCAAACTTCACTACCTGTGACTTCACACAGCATACCAGATGATGTTTATCTCACTTTTTGTTTCCATTTTTATTTTAGTAATTTTAAGGATAGAGTCTTGCTATATATCATGGCTAGCCTAGAACTCACATCGTGGCCCCCGACTGCCCCAGAACTTGTGACAATCTTTTGGCTTCTGCTCTCAGAGCACTGGGATTACAGACATGCGCTGCTAATACCCGGCTGAAGATACACGTTTATAATAATAATTGTAATTAGCATTTGTTGCTCACATGCGAGGAACCAGTCATTGATCTGAGTATTAATAATTTTCACAGAATTCCTACGGTGGTATTTCCCACTGTTTCTCATTTAAGTTGTATCTATTTATTAACTTTTTTACTTACTTGTTAACCCAGGACCTCAATGTGTTGCCCAGACTTGTTTCTGGGTTCATACAATCATCTCACTTCACCTTCCAGAATATTGAGACTTTAGGGACCCACCACTGTACCTGGTTTCTCATTTTTAGAAATGAGCAACTTGCTAGGGGTTTTTTTGGACAGCAAGTGATGGTGTTAGAATGACTCTGAATATAATTACATTTTCCCTAATTATAGCGCTGACTTGGTCTCTTCTTTTGCCATCTTCCAGTGTACCCAATATCTCCTTGTGTATGTGTGGGATGCTGGACTGTGAGCTGGGGGTGAGTTGTGTGTATGCATGCTCATGCAGAGGCCAGTGGACAACTTCAGTTGTTGTTCCTTAGCACTGCCCTCGACCTTATTTTTGAGACGGGTTTTTTTTTTCTCACCTGGGATGTGTCAAGTATGCTGTGCTGAACAGGGAGTCCAGGGATGGGCTTGTTTCTCACTCCCATCACTGGAATTACAAGTTTATACTATCACACTCAGCTTTTTAAAAGCTGGTTTCTGGAAGTTGAACTCAGGTACCTGAGCATGCAAAGCAAGAGCTTTATCAACAAATCTGTCTCCCCAGCCCCAACTAATCCAGTTTAAAAATGCTATACCCAAAGCAAATATAGCCCAT
Source organism: Sigmodon hispidus (assembly GCA_004025045.1). Lineage (NCBI taxonomy): Eukaryota > Metazoa > Chordata > Mammalia > Rodentia > Cricetidae > Sigmodon > Sigmodon hispidus. The sequence continues at coordinate 2,074 of PVIH01004589.1, forward strand.
GCCGATATCCCAACTTTACAATGCTCTGTTTCCTGTACTATTTTTTAATATTTGTTTCCCAAATAGGTTATGTATATTTTTTACATTTGGTTCATGTTAATCATTCTAGACTTTCAGATCCTTGCTGATCTTTTTTTTTTTTTTTTTTAAGCCACGTGCAGTGGTACACACCTGTAAACTCAGGTTTTGAAAGTGGAGACAACAGAGATTGATTGTTCCACAACAGTCTGGCCTGTGTAGTGAGACCCTGTCTCTAAAACAAAAAGCTCTAGATTTTTACAATGATCTTTGGCTTATCTATTTTGTTATTGTTTTTCTGCATTGTAAATATTACTCAGTCTTAGAAATAGTCTCTGCCCTTCACTTTCTAATGGTGAAGAGAAAATAACATTAAATTAAAATAAACCCCCCCTTTTCTTCTCCATTCTGACACAAATCCAGTGAGTGCTCATCAAATGGGCGTCTTGGCTCCTTCTTTTTGTTATCATAGAAATTTAATTCTTTCTACTTACCGTCTGCTTTTAAATTTTTGCTGTCATTTAGTTTATTGTTTGAGACAAGGTCTTATTAAATAACTCAAGAGGAGGGCCTGGAACCCACAATGTAGCCCAGGCTGGCCTTGAAACCTTTAACTTGGCTTCAGTCTATGTTCTGAGATTACAGATGTGAGCCATGATGCCTGGCCTCAAAAATTAGCAAACCGGGCATGGCTGGTCTACATAGTGAGTCCCAAACAAGCAGGGGCTACATAGCAAAACCTTGACCAGAAAACAAACAACAACAACAACAAAAAAGGAAGCAAATAGATTTAAAAAATAAATAAATCTGATTCTCTATTTAGAGATGAAACTTTTCTATAGTAGCTAGGGAAGATATTTTTGATAGAATAAATGACCTTTAAAGTCCAGTTTGTGAAACAATTTGATTTATTTCAATGGATAAAATAAATCAGTCTATTTTTACAGTTTTCATAGCTTAGTAAAATAATATTTATAGCAATTACTATCTAGAGATTTAAAATAATGTCTCAATGTTTCTTTTAGCTGCTTGTTCTACTCAGTATTGTTCTAGATCTTATTGGCTCTCGTTTATTGCTCAGTTCTGCTATAGGTAAGGTCCACAAAGTTCCCGCAGGGAAGCTCTCCTTAGATAACCTCAGGAGTCTGTGTTTACTGCTTGGTGTATCCTCACACATAGCACTGGTTGTCACAACTTTACTACATACAAAATAATCACAACAAAGACCAACTGAAGGGTAGCACACTTCCATTACTTTTATTTTTATTCATTTGTTTATGAGATGGACCTTCCCATATTGCCCAGGCTGTTTTGCAGCCCTAACTCCCTACCCTCTACGCCTTCCTCCTATCTCAGCTTTCCAAATAATTGGGGCTACAAAAGTTTGAGCATGGCACCCGGTTACTTATGTTTATTCCATTGCAATTGGAAATAACTTCAAAAGGTGAAATGCTATTGCTGTGTCTACCCAAAAGATCGTAGGTAGAATCACATGCCCTATGCCTCCTGATCTGCAGACAGACACAGAGAGAATTATGAATTATTGTTACTTCAATTTGTTTAAGTTATTTCTTTGACCAGCAAGAGCGACTAAAGTATGTGGATTTCAAAGGATTTGGGAGTACTCTGGAGGAAGTTATAACCATCATGATCCAACCTTACCAGATGTCTCCTTGTTATTCTGCCTCTGCCAAGATTCCCCCAATCCCAAACTAAATGTATTACTAACAAGTGTGAATGTCTCTGAAAGGTGGCTTGCTGGCATGGAGAAGAGCTTGGGCTTTGGCATCGAACAGCCTTGGGTGTGAATCACAGCCCTAAGTAGCTTTGTACAGATTTCCTCTCTGATCTTTAGTGTCTTCCTCTATAAAAAGAAGATAATGACAGAGTACATCTTCAGTGATCTTTTTTCAGACCCTTGAATCTGAAAAACAAAACCAAAAAACAAACAAACAAACAAAACCCACAGAGGCATGTAATTTTTTTCAGGTTCATCCTCCATAAAATAAGGATAATGACTGATACTCCCTGCTTTGTATTAAGCCATTATCTTAACTAGAGAAAACAAACAAACATAACTTGGCTGTAGCACTGGGATCACAGCATCACTCACAGTGCTAAGAAACTCATTCTTGTTATCTGCATTTTAGAGAGTAAATACAATCAGGAGTCAGAAACAAATAATTGAAATCTTGATATAAATTAGTGTACATTATATAAGTTTTAAAAATAATCTTTTGTTTTGTTTTTTTCTTCTCTGTGTAATAGCACAGGCTGTCCTGGAACTCATTCTGTAGACTAGGTTGGCCTCATACTCATAAAGATCCACCTGTCCCTGCCTCCTGAGTGCTGGGATTAAAGGTGTTTACCACTGATGCCGAGCATTTTAAATATATTCTTTACTTCTGGACAAATAGAACGCTAGCTGGGACCTAGAGCTGGGCTCCCCCAAAATGAGGCAAGGGAAAGAACTGAGTTGCTCTCTTAGGATCAGGAAGTGCAAAAACCCAAATGGAGCAGGCTATGGAAGTGAAAACCAGACAAGAAATCAGCAGGCTTATCTTTATGGGGTAGAATGAAATCAAGGACAAATGCAAACCAAAGGCTGTGGAGAGTCATTGAGGAAAATGGATAGTCACTGGAGAGGACTGCACAGGTGTGAAGGACTTCCCACGAGGCATCTTTGAATGAATTCTTGAACATGATGGATATCTAGTGGTACCAAACCTTTTCCAAAAGAAATGGTTCTTCTCAGATTATGCTCAAAACTGAGCAATCACTCAATGGCACATATGGCTCCCCACTTTGTGACCTGTTAGCTCACCATTTCATGTGACCTAATTTTTCATAGCATTTATGGACTGAGTATCATAACCACAAGTGATAACTTAGCCACCTTTAAAGAGGTTTCAGGCCATTTGATTCCTTGTAACACATAGGAAATGGTAAGCAAATATGTATTAAATTAAGAGAATAATTTAGGACAACTTAATAATGTATACTTTATTTTCATGATGTGCCAAAGGTAAATATTTGTCACCTGACTGCTTTGTGCTATGTCCTGACAATTTAATTGTGTGGTTAAAAGTTTTATGGGTGGCCAGGCAGTGGTAGTGCATGCCTTTAATCCCAGCACTTGGGAGGCAGAGGCAAGTGGATCTTTGTGAGTCTGAGGCCATCCTGGTCTACAGAGTGAGTTCCAGGGCAGCCAAGGCTACACAGAGAAATTCTGTCTTGGAAAAAGACAAGGAGAAGGAGAAAAAGAAGAGGAAGAGGAGAAGAAGAGAAAGGAGGAAGAGGAGGAGGAGGAGATTACTTATGGGGAAGCCATGGGTAGTGTAGCACACCTTTAAATACCAGTGCAAGGCCAGCCTGGTCTTACATAGTGAGTTCCAGGACAGCTAGGGTTACATAGTGAGACCCTACCTTCAAAAAAAATTATGTAGGAGGGAGCTGGAAATATGGCTCAGTCTTTTGCTGTTTACTATTCTTCCAGAGGACTAGGGGATTGTTCCCAGAAACCACAATGAGTGGCTTAGAATCACATGTAATTCCAGCTTCAAGGCCAGTGTCCTCTTCCAGCCTTTGTAGGCATGTACACACACACACACACACACACACACACACACACACACACACACATCTTTAAAAAGCTTTTTCTAGATCTTTACCTGGGTAAATAAATGAAAGTTTAATTCAGCAATGCAGGAAGAGCAGGGTGTGGTGATATATTGTATATTTAATAAAATCAGCGTGGAATATCAGAGAACAGATCCACCCACAGTCAAGCCAGGAGGGTCAGAGAGTGGTGACTCACTACTCCCTGTCTTTCCCATGCTGGGATTAAAGGTGTGAGTTACCTACCACTCTCTGACTCTCCTGGCTTGACTGTGGGTGGATCTGTTCTCTGATATTCCAGACTGGTCTTATTAAACATAAAATACATCATCACCACAGCAGGGCATGCTGGCACATGCCTGTAATCCCAGGGTTTAGGAGCTGGAGGCAGGCAGGGGAGGAAATCAAAGAAATGGGCAGTCACTACTTGCTTAATTACATCATAAGTAAAAGAAACTGTGTGCAAAACAACAGGAAAAGAAGACGGGGAAATGTTGGTGGAGCTTTTGGTTGAAGGTAAGATTTGTGAGAGTTATTGACACAGGACCAGGATGATCGCATTCCTAATTATATCAAGGCCTTACAACATATAACAATTGTACCTGCATGTGGGGACACAGTATGGCTGTTTCAATATGTGGTTTTTTTTTCCTTACTCTTAATCAGAAGTCTAAAATGTTGTCAAGCAGGCAAGTGACAAATAGATTTATCTCCAGCATTGAGCACTGCCCTAAGGTTTTGTGTTTAAAGCTCTCTTCCACATCATCTGTTTACATGTCCCTGTGACTGTCGGTGGCCACATTTTGAACTGAAGTTTACTGCCTAGGCTAGAAGGTGAAGGAAAGGGCTCCAAATTACTGTACACACACGGTGATGACCTTGACCACGAGACTGTTTAGACTAGGCTTTCAATGACCTGTCCTTGAGCTGGATGGAATGAAGAGCAGTTTGGAGATGAGGAGGATAGATGAAAAAGCACAACAAAGTGACTTTTTAAAAAAGATTTATTTATTTATTATGTATACAGTGTACAGAAGAAGGTACCAGACATCATCATAGATGGTTGTGAGCCACCATGTGGTTGCTGGGAATTGAACTCAGGACCTTCGGAAGAACAGTCAGTGCTCTTAACCTCTGAGCCATCTCTCCAGCCCTACATAGTGACTTTTTTAGGTGTTCCTTCATACAGGTATGTTGTCTTTACTTGACAGGGAGTTTACCACATCCAGAAAATACCAATTGGAGTCGACCAGTGGTGGTTGGCTCATGCCTTTGATCCCAGCACTTAGGAGGCAGAGACAAGTGTATCTCAGTGAGTTTGAGGCTAGTCTGATCTACAAAGAGAGTTCCAGGACAGCTAGGACAGTTACACAGAGAAATCCTGTTTTGCAACCTCAAGAAAGGAAGGAAGGAAGGAAGGAAGGAAGGAAGGAGGGAAGGAAGGAAGGAAGGAAGGAAGAAAGGAAGGAAGGAAGGAAGACAGAAAAAAAGAGAAAATGTCAAATGGCTAGATCCAGATGCAAATAAAAGTGTGAGCTGAGACCTGTGGTTCTCAGCCTGTGGGTTATGACCCTTTGGGGAGCAGAATGACCTTTCCATGGGGTCACATATCAGATATCTTGCATATATTACCATTCATAAAAGTAGCAAAACTATCGTTATGAAGTTGCAACAAGAATAACTTTATAGTTGGAGGTCATCACAACATGAGGGACTGTTTAAAGGGTCACAGTGTTAGGAAGGTTGAGAACCATTGGTCAGATAAAGATAGAAAATACAGACTCCTTTTGCATTCTTCATAGCTTACATTCCTCACACTCTGTCTTTATACTCTGCTCTTCTGACAACAAACTCATCCTATATGGCACATTTACTAATTCCATGATAAACTACATGTAATAAGGTGATACGTTCTCAGAAATGTATCTGATTCTTTGCTATTTTAGTCAATTTTCTTAAGGGGTGGTGTGTGTGTGTGTGTGTGTGTGTGTGTGTGTGTGTGTGTGTGTGTGGTGTGTATGTCTGTGTGTCCAATTATCTTTCTGTTTTCTTCCAATTTCTGTAGAATAAACACCAAGTCCACAAGTGCAAAGTAATAGTTTTCACAACTTCTTTGCCCATCTAAACATCTAAAGTTAAGATGAGCAACCTCTTTTGGCTTTGTACAAACCTGAATAATTATCTTATGTGACAGTGGGAACCAGTAAAAAGAGAATACATTCTAAACTGGAAGACCAATGTTAGAATGCTCGCAGCTATGCATGCCGTTGGCTGGGTTACTTTGGGAAAGCTACACTTCTCAATTGCCCTAGTATACACAGATAATATTAAGCTTTGGGCTTGCTAGCAATTAAAAGAGATTAACTCTTGGAGTTAAAAAGCATTAGTTCCCATTTCTCCCCTTTCATTGTTAGTGTAAATTTGAATTACTCATATATCTTGAAGAAGAGCACTGAACTTTGATTCTGAGATGACCTTGTAGCCCAAAAATAGCCTCTGAGTGGGATCATCCAGAGCCTGACATACTAGCACATTCCAGGCTAGCATTCTACAGGGAACATTCAAACCCATTTTTTCACTCCTTTCTTGCAAAAATAGAAAATTATTGACTTGTGTGAGTGTGTTCAGAAATAACATTTAAGGCATTTCAATGTCATTTCAAATGAACAATGCGCTTAAATTATTTCAGCAAATTGCTGTAATGAATAGGAACAGGCAAAAAGCCCTGAAAAGCCTCCTGTCTGCCTGTCAGTGCCCTGCCTACCTCTGAGCTTCTGTTCCCATGTCTGTCTCCAAAGCAAGCCAGTAGAGAATACTCAAGCATCTCCATTTCCCACCCCCTAAATGTTTTTCTTCATTTTGTTTGTCTTATCATACCAAAGGATTCCAGAACAAGTCAATCTGAAACAGCTTCAAGTTTTACATAGAATCTCTTTAGGGTATTTGCTAAAAGAAAGGGCATGTTTCATATTCATTTAACCCCCTAGTCTTTTAGCAAAAATGTCGGAAGTGGGAACCATTAATTATTCGTAATAGTTATGAGCATATTTTAATTTTGGCTCAAACATTTAGAGCATGCTGTTAGCCTCTTTTGAGACCCCAGATTTTCACATGTTGAAAGAATGCAGGATGAAGCGCAACCTTTATGAAGGGCTCAGCAAAGTTTCTAGTACATTGCACAGGAATGCTAACTTGTTTTTGCCAAAATGGCAAGTTAAAATCTTTGAGATCATAATCCCGATACTAATTATTTTGGCAGTTTGTAATTCAGTGTTAGTTATAGAATACTTTAAAAATACTTCTTTATTCCTTGAGAATTTCATACAATGTAGTTTGATCATTCACCTCCCTTGCCTACCCCCTCCTGGATCTACCCTATGCCCCCTCACCTCCCTACCCACCCAAAAGTCAGTTTCCATCTTTTCCCCCTATAGAGTTCAATCTCTGTTCTTCAACTACTCCTAGCAGAGGGGCTTGCCCTGGAGAGTAGTTTACCTACCAGGGGGTCTCTCATCGTCATAGAAAACTGACTCTTCCTCTTACATCTATCGCATTTCGGTCACTGCTCAGCTAATACTGAGATTCTGTACCTGCTTTCCCACCCCTATGGTGAGATTGACCCTGTCTGGCTTGAGCTTCCACGGATCTTGTTCACGCTGTCAGGGTTGCTGTGAGTTCCTGCATGCACCTGCCCTGTTGCATCCAAAACAAAACACAAGACCAAGATGCTAGTCACTACTTCTGACAACCTTTCTGTCTCCTGTTCTTTCACAAAGATGCCTGAGGCTTTCAGGGAGGGGTATGCTATGTATGTCCCTTTCAGGCTTAGCATTTCACTGTCTCTTACACTCTGTGTATGGCCAATTGAGAGTTTCTGTGTTAACTGCCATCTATTACTATTACAAGGAGAAGCTTCTCTCATGAGGAATGAGGGACGCCCTCATCTGGAGTCCTGCATTGAACTCCATCACTTTTTGTTTTGTTGTAGTTTTAATTTTACTTTATGTGTATGAGTGTTTTGCATGCATGTATGTCTGAGCACCACTTACATGTCTGGTGCTTGTAGAGGCCAGAAGAGGATAGCAGATCCCCTGGAACTGGAGTTACAGATGGTTGTCAACCACCATGTGGGTGCTGGGAATTGGACCTAGGTCCTCTACAAGAGCAGACAGTGCTCCTAACTACTGCTGATCCATCTCTCCAGCCCCACTCTTTTTTTAAATATTTATTTTATTTTATGTGAATTGGTGTTTTGCCTGCATGTATAACTGTGTAAGGGTGTCAGATCTTGGAATTACAGACAGTTGTTAGCTACCATGTGGATGCTGGGAATTGAACTCAGGTCCTCTGGAAGAACAGTCAGTGCTCTTAACCACTGAGCTATCTCTCCAGCCCTCTTTTCTTTTTTCTTTTTTTTTAAATCAGAAAGTTTGGCCAGTTTTAGGCCACATGCCAAGTTAAGAAATGTGAAAATCAGAATTCACATCCCTAGAATCAACCACCTGTGTGTGTATTTGCATGTGCTTGGATGCACACACAACACACTCATGTTCTGCAAATTGAACCCAGGGGCTCATGCATTCGATACACACACTTTATTGTTGAACTACCTACTCAGTCTTAGGAAACATTTTCACAAAGTTCTGGGACTAGGGACTGGAGAGATGGTGCAGCAGTTACAATGCTCTTGCTGAGCATCTGGGTCTAATTCCCAGAATCCACATGGTTTTGATGTCCAGCACTCATATAGAGTAGTTCATAATTACTGCCTATAACCCAGCTCTGGACACCCTCTCAGTCAAAAGAAGACAATTTGACATCCTCTCTCTCTCTCTCTCTCTCTCTCTCTCTCTCTCTCTCACACACACACACACACACACTTAAAAATTATAAAAGATTAAAGTTCTGGAAATGATTTTATTTTCTTGAAAGTAATGCTTTATATACAATATAAACTGATATGTTTGAAGTATACTGTTATTCATATAATAAAGTAAGTATTGCTACGTGTTAACTAAGAATCACACTGTAACCCTTTAACTACCCTAAAACTGGGGGCACAAACATCAAGTATTTAGTAACAGTAACTGATTGTTCCCCTACATTTCCTTAACTAAATGCAGTACCCAAAGCCTCCATTTTGTACAAATAAAGGCCTTTCTATACCCTATGTCTTACAAAGTCCTTAAACTTTGTTTTTCAGGATTTCTTGTTATTTTAAAAAATTATTTTATGTTTGAGTTAGCATATAAAACAAGTTTCCTTAGGGCACTGTCACACACACTCTGTTTGGCTGCTGTTCTTTAGAGTTTCTTTCCAATTTCTTCCATCTCGTCTGAGAGGTGGACCATGTGTCCTTAGTTGTCTTTGTTATTATCCACCCCCACCATTGCTGCAGACTAAGAGCATCATTACAGACTGGGTTATTAAAGTCACTGGAAAGAGTAATGTGTTCTAAGAGACTGTCCCTGGATCTGCAAGGGAACCCTTTAAATACCCTTCATTACATGGGCTGGACTGTATCACATTTCTTCCATGCTACTTCTGTGGCCGCAGTGAGAGCCGGGCTTTAGATGATCCCAGTTGATTGATATAGGGATAGCGCCTCTCCTGATACAGGTAATGGTTAACTTTCCTTTATAGAATCATATTTATAAACGGGTGTTCTGTTTAGTATTGGAAAAGAATCATTAAAAGCTCTTATAATTAAATAAGTTTTCAATTGAAATTTTTAGATCCCCTCCCTTCATGCTTTTAGGATGAAAAAGAAACTTCTTAAGAATTTCATTGTGTGTGTTTCTCAATTATATCAGAGGGTTGCACTACATAGCATGCTCTACAACTTAGCTGTTGTCTGAAATGGCCAAGAACTTGTCTCTGGGGTAAAAATAGTTTTCATTACAAAAACCTGGAAGATGAACTTATACCGTTGGTCTTTAAATATGATACCCAGATGGGAAAACTCAATATAAAATTATCAACTTTAAGCCAAAGTTATTAAAACTTTGGTCTATAGGGGCAGTTCCTTTCAGACATTAGAGTTTATGGCAATATGGGAAATAGCAAATCAAAATGTTATATGAATCTTCTTGTACGGAAACCCATGTCTCTCCTCCAAGCAAAGACAGCTCTGTCTTGGATTCCCAGATTCCTTGGCAGCCCTATGGCTCATCTCAGTGAGACTAAGCTGTGTTAAAGGAACAGCTGAAAACAAGCAGAGGACCCAGCTCAGAACTCAGAAACATTCACAGCCGGGCTGCACTGCTTTATGGGGAAGGCTTACATCATGGAACCTTAAGTTGCTTCATCTCTATAAAGTTCATCTATGACTATGTTAGGTTTTTAAAAGCTTTGAGAATTTTTCTCCATATCAGTAAACCTGTAAAAACCCAAGAGGTTTGTGGTATAATATTTGCCTAATTATTACTGATAAGCAAGGAAAGAACTAAGACAAAATCTAGAAAAAGAGTTTGCGATGCTATGCAAAACACTCAACTCATGATTGCTGAATATTTCTTAGATATCTAGTATTTAGCTATTTAAAAGAACTTAAAATTTGTACAGTATTTTTTAAAGATTTATTTAATGTATGTTGGTGTTTTACCTGCATTTTATGCTTGTATGAGGGTATCATATCCCCTGGAAATGTAGTTATAGACAGTTGTAAACTACCATGTGGGTGCTAGAAATTGAACCCCCTATCCTTTGGAAAAACAGCCAGTCAGTGTTCTTAAGTGCTGAACCATCTCTCCAGCCCCATGTACAGTATTTTTTTAAATGTGTGTGTGTGTGTGTGTGTGTGTGTGTGTGTGTGTGTGTGTGTGAGAGAGAGAGAGAGAGAGAGAGAGAGAGAGAGAGAGAGGGAGAGGGACAGAGACAGAGACAGAGAACATAAATTCTTGGTTTCTTCTGTAATTCTTTTTTTTAATTTATATATATTTTTTAATGTGAATTGGTGTTTTGCCTGCATGTATAACTGTGTAAGGGTGTCAGATCTTGGAATTACAGACAGTTGTTAGTGCCATGTGGATGCTGGGAATCAAACTTAGGCTCTCCAAAAGAACAGTCAGTGCTCTTGACTGCTGAGCCATCTCTCCAGCCCCCTTCTGTAATCCTTCTATCTTTTAAACAGATTCTAATATTTGATATGTATTTCTGGTTTCACTGTCCTACTGACTCAGGTCAATCTTTGCATATAGGGCTCCTGCAAATGATTTTTCCCGTAGGTAAAAGGTAAAAGCCTATCATAGCAGTTTTCAGGGAAGCAAACATGTTTAGTATGGTGTGTATAAGCATTTTCTGTCAAAAGACTGATTTGTGGTATATCTTTTAGTTCCTCAAAATAGAAGTTCCACTTTTCCATGTCTGTACCCAAGGCCCAGCCACATAGGTACTGATTATGGTTTAAGATTTAGTCTGGATGGTAGAGGAAGGTCTTCATTTATTTTCATGATGCTGAGGATTGAACCCAGGGCCCTGTGGATGCTGGGTAAGTGCTGAGACCCTAAGCTGCATACCCAACAAGAAAGCCTACTTTGCTGCTGTTGTTTTGGTTTTTGGTTTTCCAGACAGAGTTTCTATCTGTAATCCAGTCACCCAAACTGGCCTTGAATTCACAACCGTACTCCTGCCCCCAGAGGTTAAAATTACAAGAGTGTGTGTCACCGAGGGACTGTGGTGTCACATGCCTTTAATCCCAGCACTTGAGAGGCAGAGGCAGGCGGAGCTCTATGAGTTTGAGGCCAACCTGTTCTACAGAGTGAGTTCCAGAACCACCAGGGCTACAGAGAGAAACCCTGTCTCAAAACAAACAAAGAGTATGTTACTGCACACAGCAAGATCCTCTTTTTAAATAAAAAGAAATTGCTGGAGGACCCACATAAATAGAAAAAGAAAGAAACAAAATTGGATGGTCTTTTCTTTTTTAAAATATAGCTCAGCCTACCCTTCAATTTATAATCCTCCTGCTTCAGTCTCAGGAGTGGCGGGATTACATGTGTGTGCCACCATGGTGAGACAAAGTGAGATGGTCTTGATGTTCGAATGTGAAATGGAAGTGGACTGGGAAAGTGGGGATGGAAGGGTGCCGGGATGGGATAGCAGGCAGATGGGGAAGAGGAGCAGGGTGAGAAAGAGGAACAACCAAAATTAAGTAGGTATTAAAATGCCATGCAGGAATCTGCTGTTCTATATGCCGATTTTTAAATTCAATTAGAAACTTCTAAAAGTAATCTAACCAGATAGCTCTTGCTGTGTTTCTGTTTTCCTTTAATAGTTCTTTCCCCTCCCATAAGACTTGGTAACAAAAGGCACAGTGACACCTCTGATGTGGCCACAATAAACAAATTTCATCTCTAGCCAATTATCCAATGCACTATAGAAAGTCTCAAGATGATTGAAGAGGGTGAAGATGTCCTAAAGTCCCACCAAGGCAGGAACATGTGTGCATTTTGCGTACATCTTTATGCATGCTATGGGACACCTGATGAGAAATAGTTATCGAATGAGTGGATGTAAAGAAACCTGTGAACAGTTGTGTGACTTAGTAATAAAACTAAATTTTTAAGCAACCAATCTATTTCATGCTGCAAGAATTTGAAAACAATTAATTCCTAGAGGAATTAATCCCTGCCTTTAATCCCAGAATTTGGGAGACAGAGGCAGGCAGGTCTGTGAGTATGAGACCATCCTGGACTACAGAGTAGAATGAGTTCGGGACATTCAGGGCTGGGGGTGGGGGTGAGAAAGAAAGAAGAAAAATTCCTGACATTCTGACCAGATGGCTCACCACTTATTCTGTACTAATGGAGCTAATGTTTTTCAAAACTCATATTCTAAAAATACATGAAATTAGCATCAAAGAATCTGTACTTTTACAGGACTACTACCTGAACAGATGTGATCAGTTTGTTTTTTTTTTTTCTTTCCTTTTTCTTACTGATTGGTAAGAATTATTAAAGAAGACAATGAGCACTTTTTTTTTCTAAAATTAATATAAAGAAGCTATCTCTAGGTACTAATAATAAGAATCATATTGTGCTATGTCAGCAGTCATTTTAACTTGATCCGTTTTAAGTGTATGTGTGTTGGGGGGGGGAGGGTATGTGTGAGGGCACATGAATGTAAGTGCAGTGCTGGAGGAAGCCAGAGGCATCTTCTTAGAGCAGGAGTTATAGGCAATAGTGAGATTCCTGATGTGGGTTCTGAGAACCAAATTCAGGCCTTTGATGAGAGCAGTCTGTGCTCTCAACTGTGAATCATCCTCCTAGTTTTTTTTAAAAGAACATTTAAAAAAAATTTAAAGTTACATCTATGCGCATGCCTGCCTGCATGTGTGCATGTGTGTATGGTGTGTGTGGTGTGTGTGTGTGTGTGTGTGTGTGAGCGCGCGTTCACACATTTATGCAAAAGTTCATTTTCTTTTCATCATTTGGTCCCAGGCATTGAGTTCAAGTCGACATCAGCTTGGTGGCAAAAGCCTGTACCCGCTGAGCCATCTTTTTAGTTCCGATTTTACTTTTAAGCTTATCCAGTTTTGGGGGGGCTATTTATTTATTTATTTATGTATAGGGTCTCACTATGTAGCACCTGGAACTTGCTAGGTGGACCAAGTTAGCCTGGAACTCAAAGAGATTCACTTGCCTCTGCCTCCTGAGTGCTGAGACTAAAGGTGTGCCCCGCCACCACATCTGACCTAATTTGTCTTTTGTGAAGATGGTCATTCAAATGTCTAAGTGACTGTATTTATTTTCAAGCTAATGGAGTTTGTTTGTCTGTCTGTCTGTGCTTTGGAATTTGCTCCCCATGGACAATTTTAAAAAGCTCTTGGCTTCAAGTTGTACATTTTAGCTTCGTATTTCTTTCCCATAGTCAGATTTCCTCGGTATCTTAGTAGGAGTTAAGTTTAATTTTCTGATTAAAATTAAAGAGACTGGAACAATGCGATGGTTCAGAGGCTAAGGGTGCTGCTGACAAATTTGACCCCTGAGTTCCCTCTAGTAAAAGAAGAAGATAACTAGCTCCTGAAACCTGTTCCTTCATTGCCACATGCCTGGTGGTGCCTTGTGCCCCCTAAACATCATACACACAAACTCACAAGGATAAATGTGTCTATTTCTAAAATTAGTAACAGTTAAAATGACAAATTCTAATACACTTTTAAAGTAATGGATTTTCTTTGACAGGTGGAGTGTGATATAGTTCATTTACTATTATTTCAAAATTCCAATCAATAAACACCTTGGCTTCCAGCTGTAAATGAAATTCTGTAGGTAGAAAAATACCACTGACCCCAGCTCCCGTAGGTACTGTCCCGCAATGGAATCCTTTTGCTCAGTTTTCTCCTGTCCAATCAGGTGGAATGTTTCACAGGCACATGGTTTATACAGCTCAAAATAACTTGGGACCTGTGAGCTGACAAATGCTCTTGGCTGCGGTGGTGACAGGTTGCCCAGCTTGTAACAGCCATCTTCACCAAAACTAAGGTTAACTCGGCGGTCTCTATGGACGGCTACTCTCTCTTTCCAAGGGCTTGAAGAATTTCCTCTTTCTCCCGTGTTTTCATCAAAAACTACTCCTTGGATAATTGTCATCTCAGAAGACGTGTGCCTGGGTTGGACATCCTCATCTGGGTCACCTAAAAAAAGAAAGGTAATATTCAGCTTTAGGTTAAAAAGTGTGTTCTGATAGTGGGTTGCTGATAATGGAGAAAGGGGTGTCTCAGAAAGCTTATTACTTGGAGTGAAAGCTAGAATAACTTTCTAATCATGTATTATGAGATACACAATTAAATGGAAAATAAGAATTTCTATTCCAAAGCTTTTGGAATAGGAGATGAGACTCATGGAGATGGTACCCTTGAGTTCTAAGGAAAAGTACTTTAACAGAGGAAACCATGACAAGTATTACTGACATTTTCCGCATATTCATCGATTATATTAATGTTGTTTATATGGAGAATATGTGTACAATGCCTATTTCCCTCTGAAAGGAAACCAAATCTGAAATAATGTGACTCCATGGTAGAAGACTTTCATTTAAAAAAATTTTTTTTTATCCTGTAAAAGGATCTGCTTGCTATATTTAGTGTTGGGAGATCTGCTCCCTGGATTAATGTACACAACAGCTGCAGAAGGCCCTGCTCAAGAGACACTGCTCTCTCTCTCTCTCTCTCTCTCTCTCTCTCTCTCTCTCTCTCCCTCTCCCTCTCTCTCTCTCCCTCTCTCTCTTCCTCCCTCCCTCCTTCCCTCTCTCCAGCTGCATCAAATACTTGACAAATCACTGGCAAATGTTTGGCTTGGTACCCTGTACTGTTAGCAGTAATTAGATGTACATTTTAAATATTAAAACTATACAAGTAAAAAGAGAAGGTAGATTACTCAATGTCCCCATTTACGCAGAGTGAATTATATGAAGAAAGGATATTACTTTGTCAACAAATTTTCATGTACTTATTAAAGTTACTCCCTTCACTCAGTTTGAGAGAAATGAAATAGCTATATAGATTTTTTCTCTCTCAAAAAAATTAAGGTAATTCAACCACTTTTATGTTAGTAATAATTTAATAATGAGAAAATGAATTTTATAGGCTATGAATTAACATTTTGTCATAACTTCACAATTCCTCTTAATAATACTCTCAGATTCATTTAAAAGCTATTGTATTTTTCTAGGAAGTCAAGAATGTCTACACTTATAGATACTATCTATGACATTCTATTTGATGATAAGCAAAATAATTAAAATCAAGGTTACCACAGCAAATCTGAGATGCATGGAGATTACACTTTTAGAAGTTTAGAGTATAAGTAGAATATGAAAGGAATGGTTGGACACTATCCAAATTCTGGAATGTTGTTTATATTCCCACTGATACTGTGTGTTTACTGATAACTACAATTCTGTAAACCACCAACGCTTTCCTACATCTATAATTTACTTTAGAGGCTCCTCACATGTGTCTGTTACAACAAGCATCCATAATACACACTCGTGGTGCAAAGGGTAAGGCACGTGTTGCCAAGGGTCTGACCTGAGGTCCGTCCCCAAGACCTACATCGTGTAGGGAGAATACAGACTCCCATAGGGGTTTCTCTGACCTCCACACCATGCGGTTGCACACATGTGCAGTATAATAGTAACAACAACGTTTTAAAAAGGTATCCATTCAGAACTACAGTTAAGAACAATAAATTTAGAAGGATATTATGCATGCCAGTTTTGGAATTCACTGAGATAGCTTTTACAAATTAAGATTTGAAAAGAAATGGCCCAGAAGGGTTTTTTTTGTTTGTTTGAAAAAAGCAGCCTTTTCCATTTGCTTCGAGATGAAAAACTATGAGTTTCTACATTGTCTACAGAACGATTTTAAATATTTCTAGAGTGTCATACATTTGCTTCAGGGAACAACCTGTCTGTATGTATGTGTGCCCCATACCCTCAGAGGTCAAAAGACAGTATGGAGCCCCCGGCACTGGACCACTATGGGTTGAACCTTGGTCCACTGCAAGAGCAACAAGTGCTGTGTTTTTGTTTTTGTTTGTTTTTAAATTTCCCAAGACAGAGTTTCTCTGTGTAACAGCTCTGGCTGTCCTAGAAATGTCTTTGTAGACCAGGCTGTCCTCAAACTCACAGACATCTGCCCACTTCTCCCAAGTGCTGGGATTAAAGGCATGCGCCATCACGCCTGGCGCAGCAAGCGCTCATAACCACTAGACCGGCTTTTCAGTTCGAGAATATATTTTGAATATATAGATATTTTTGGTGGCAGTGAATGATAGTGTGACTATACCTGTGGACACTAGAGAGTTTGCAGAGCTCACACAGAATAAATCACCTTGACAAGCTCTGCACAGGCTGTTTGGCATATAGCCTACCATTGGAGCCTCATTGCACCCCATCCTCAGCAGCGACTATCCAGGACTAGATCCTGAGATCACAGTCTTGACCTGGGGCACTTACCTCCCAATCTTGTAAACACATTGTGCCATTTTAATTAGGGACTTTACCCTTTTTCAAAGTCTTAATTACCTGAGATACAAAGAACTGGTATAAATAGATGCTGGAGAATGTAAGTTGGTCCTTTCTCCTTACTTTTCTTATTTTAATAAAAGAAAGATAACTTGAGTTTGTGATGATTGACAGAAATTTTACATTTATGATTCCTATATCAGTGGTTATTAAACTGTGAGGTATGGTTCCTTCAGGAGTCACCTAAGACCACCAGAAAACACATATATTTACATTATGATTCAGAACAGTAGCAAAATTAGTTATGAAGTAGCAATAAAAATGATTTTATAGTTGGGGGTCACCACAACATGAGAAACTGTATTAAAGGGTCACAGCGTTAGGAAGGCTGAGAATCAATGGTGTAATAGCTCAGTGCTTCATACAGCTTTCACACCTATCATTGGGACTACTACCATCAACCTCTCCACAGTCTACATATTCTCTCTCTCTCTCTCTCTCTCTCTCTCTCTCTCTCACACACACACACACACACACACACACACACACACACACACTCATACACACATAATACACACATACACACACATACACACACACTCACATACACACATACACACTGAGGCTAAAACTCAGGACTTTGTATATTCTAGGCAGATGCTGTACCATGGAACTACTGTACCCTGCAAACACCTTTCTAATCCTAGATCTCATCCATTACTGGTTTTTTTTGCCCTGGTATTTTCTGGTTATCAATTGTCTGCTGTGTTTCAAATACAGTAGAAACTGGGCGCTAGCATCAGTATCTCTTACACTAATCTCTTACAGTCTCTCTCACATTGCTCCTCTTCTGTGCACGAAACACACACGCTGTGTTGTATAGCCACTCTCCATTTCTTGAATACCGATGACATCTTTCTTTCCTCCTATCTGGCCTTTATCAATTTCATAAAAGCAGTGAGAGAATGTCCTATTCACCTTTGCCCTATTTTCTCAAAGTCCTTTCTCTGCCGGACTCTGGCCTCCGGGAAAGGGTCTAAGAGGCCCTCACTAATTTTTCTGTGTGTGGTCTCAGCTTTGCCTCTATTCCAACATATTTTTTTGAAATCTTTAAACAAACAGCTTTGTAAAACCCAGGATAAAGCCCAGGCTGGTCTCAAGCTCATAGCCCGCCTCTTTCTCAGCCTTCTAGGTGCTGGGATTACTCTGTGGGTTCACCCTCAACATATTCTCTTTCTCAGCTTGTTGTCTTGATTTATCTTTGTCTACTGTTTTTTTGCTTTTGCTTTTTTCTCCAGACTAGAGCTCTTTAAGAGAATGAGTCATAATAGTCTGGACCTTGGTACTTTTCTATATCTCATCCCCATGTCTATCTATACTAATGCATTAAATTACCAATGCCATTTGCAGTACAAATAGACTAGAAATAACACAGAGGTCCAGATGATCATGTAATATCAAGGGACAGACATCATAAAGGTGCACAAAGTGCATCTCGCTTGCAGCCCAGTGCTCAAAAGATTTTCCATACACAGTTCTCCAAGCAAGAGTTTCTCCCAAAGAATTCACTTAATTCTGAGAAATTCTGTCTGTATTCTCAGTATTCAGAAAGCTGAAGCAGGAGGCCTGAGATGTTTGGGAAAATTCTGTCTTAAGAAAAAAAAGTGAAGCCAGTGAGATGGTTCAGTAGATAAGGGGGTCTGCTGCCTACAGACCTGAGTTCAGTTTCTGAGACCTCCATAGTAGGAGAATGTGAACTCTCACAGGTTGCCCTCTGACCTCCACATATAAACAATGGTACACATGTGCCTGTACCCATGTTCTCTCTCTCTTTCTCCTCCTCTCTCTTTCTCTCTCTCTTCTCTTTCTAAATAAATAAAATGTAATTTTTTTTTTAAAAAAAAAAGGTAGCACTCAGGAGGTAGAGGCAGGAGGATCAGAATTTCAACTTGTTTTTTGAAATAATTTTAAATTTTTGAAATTTTCAACTTTCAAGTTATTCTCAACTACAAATCGAATTTGAGAACAGCATGCGCTACAAGAGAACCTGCAATAAAGTCACACACAAAGCCTCATAGAGAACACTGTCTTGTTGTTCCTCTAAGGAAAATTCTAGGCCTGATAATTACATATCGACAGAAAATAATTATCTTAAATGCACACAGTGCTCTATTTTTAAAGCATGTTCACAGACAAACCTAGGAAGCAAGCAAGGGATTTGTGTGTGTGTGTGTGTGTGTGGCTGCAGTTGATGGTAAGTTACTTAAACATGACTAACTTTTCCTGTGTCAGCATTCTTCATAAATAACTATTAAATATTAGGCTGTTTTTGTGTCAGCCTAGAAACTAGATTTGTGTTTTATAGATTTCTTTTGTTTTTGTTGTGGTTTTATGAATGTGTTCCCCGCACTTCAATGAATGTCCAGCAGTGTTTAAGGAGCTGTGTATAAAAGATGTTTCCTGCTTTACAGCTTTACTAAGGTTAATTGACAAAAGTTGTGCTTGTTGATGGTAATAATATAATGGGGTGTATGTGTGTGTGTGTGTGTACTGTACAGTGATTAAGTCAAGCTAATTAGTATACCTCACATACTTTATTTTGACATACACTGCTATGGCTACCATGCTACACAGAGAATCTCCAGAATATATTTCTAATTGAGATTCTGGTTTCTTGAGCAACCTCTCCTCACCTCCAACATCTGTGGTTGGCTTTTTTTCCCCCCAAATTAAGTATATAATGATACTTGACATGTTTAGCATGTGCAAGACTCTAAGTTCAGCCCCTAACACCAAGATATAATAATAAAATAATAAGAAATGATTGATAGTTTATTGCCAGAAAACTCAAGCACTTATGTTAAAATCTCAGTTATTTAATGTTGGGCTTTGCCAGTTCTTTGGGTAATACCACAGTTTGTTTGCTTTTGTCGGGTTGGCGATCCAACCCATGGCTTCCTGTATAGGAGGCGAATGCTCTACCAATGAACTGAATTCCCAAGGTCCCAATTTAAACAGTCACCTTATAAATGAAAGATGAATTTATAGTGTAGTGTATGATTTTTCCAACAAAAGGATCTTTTCAGAGCCTGAAGACAGATAGCATTGAGTTATTTTGAGTCAAGAAATATGCCCCATGGGCTGGAGACAGAGCTTAGTAATAGACACTTGCCCAGCATGCCAGAAGGCCTGGGTTCAAGCCCAAGCACCAAAGGGAGAGAGCAAACAAGCAGAGTCACATGCACCTTTAATCCCAGCACTCAGGAGGCAGATGGGTCTTTATGAGTTTGAGTCCACCCTTGTCTACATAGTGAATTCCAGATCAGTTAGGATTACACAGTGAGACCCTGTACCCAAGAGAGGGAGAGAGAGAGCGCTAAAGGTATTAGTATCAAGCTTGTTTTTATGAAACAAATTCTCAAGGCAGAGTCTCCTCAGAAAAAATTATAGGGAAAAGAAAACACAAAGAATTTCATTTAAGTAAGTAAATTCTCTGTGTGTCCACTCTGACTCAGGACTATAGCCAAGTCTATCCAGATGACTGATAGGGATGGTTCATTTCCAGCATGGTCCAGCTCACAAATGTCTTCTTGGGAGCAACTACTTGTCTTATTTTGAAAGTGGCATAAAATTACATTTCAGTTTACAAGGGACAAAAAATGAGACTGTGGCCAACTGTCCCAGAACACACCAGATGAAACATCTAAAAGTGCTCATAGTTTCCTTTACCCAGATTTGATTCTGCCAGCTACCCAGTTGCTCAGGACATAAATATGCCTGGTCTTCCTCTCATCTCTCATTCCCAACCTATGAGCAAATCATTGGCCTCTGCTTTCAAAAGAGATCTCAAACCCAACCATTCCTTACCACCTCCTGCTGCTATCACTCACTGGCCCACACCCCTGTCACTAGTATAACACATCACAATTGATTCCTATTAATCTTCTCTATTCACAAGGTATATAAAAAAGAAGTTCTTCCCATGGTCTACAAGGCCTAATGATTTGACCGTCTACCCTTTTCTTCTTTCCTTTTCTTGTTTTTATTTTTATTATTGCTATCATTATTTGAGACAGGGTCTTACTGTATAGTTCTGGCTGTCCTGGAACTCACTGTGTAGTCCAGACTGACCTGGGACCCAGGGTGCTGCACCTGTGTCAGCCTTCCAAGTGCTGGGGTTACAGGCATGAACAACCACACCCAGTCTATGGCCTTGTACATTTCCAACCTCAAGTCTTCTATTCTTTTTTGCTCACTGGGTACATGGGGTTTGACCCAACACACTAAACACATATGTTTTCTAACCTCGATGTTTCTTCTTTGGTAAATAATATTCTCCCTAGCTGGTGGGAATGCTGATGTCTCCATATAGATTTTCTTGGCCTTCCCAGCTAAAGCAGCTCACCCTCTTGACCACCCTCCTTGATTTTCAGTTGACCACCATGCCCTACTTGATTGTTTGTTCTTAATATTGGTATCATCACCCCCAGGACATCAGGTCCATAGAAACAGAAGCTCTGCCTTTTTGCTGGCCACTGAATCCTCAATACCTAGAATGGCATCTGGCACACTGGCATACAGAAGATGTTCAATTAATACTTATTAGATAAGATGGCTGGGTTGTTGCCAGTGACAGAACACTTACCTAACATATACAAAGCGTTTTTTTTTTTTTTTGTCTTTTTTGCGGTATCATGTTTATTTTGACTATAAAGTTGTTTTTTTTTTTTTTTTGTTATTTTATCTTTTCCACTTAACCCTGAATTTTTTTTTTTTTTAAGTGATGGAGCTAATAGGAAGTTCTGGTGAACAAAATAACACAGCAGATACTTGTTGACTACCTTCTGCTCTCTGAGGAGAGGCTATAAAACAATGTAGGAGAGACAAAAAAAAAAACAGACAAATTCAGTGTGTTTTATTAACTGCTGTGTTTGATGATAAGAACATGAGATTTTTAAGCATATTAAAGACAGAGAAGAAGTCCCAGGGCGGTGATGTCTTGGCTAAGAGTTGCAAACTATGCAGAATGTAGTCCAGGAAGAAAGTAAAAAGAGATGGGAAGAATAAGCAGGCCAATCAGAGAGAATACACACAGTGCTTCAAAGTATGGACAGGCCATCCGTGAGCTTCTGTCCCAGCAGAATACAGACATGCTGGGTGAGGACAAGTCTAGGTCAATGTCTTGTCAATGTCTTTCCTAGGAGGTTAATTCACTAGTACTACCATTTTTCCATCATGAAATGGGGCCATGTGTAGCCCCAGGTGTTATATGACAAGAGTGACTACCACCTATTGACTGTGTCCTGAATGTCAAATGCTGCGACCATTGAGTCATCACTTCTGCCTAGAGACGGCTACTGTTGTCTTCCCTGTTTTGCGACCTGAGATGAAGGCTTCTAGAGTTAGACTTCCTCAATTTTATATGTCCAGGAAGCATCAGATGGTGAGCACCAAGGACCAACATCTTGGAGCATAAATCATTAAACTACTATCTAAATCCTATATTTTTATACTTGGAAGTTTTATTATTAGAATAGTTTTTATAACCACAAGCATTAAAAACAAGCACACATATCTCAGTTGGTTTCTTTAAAAAAAAAAAAAGTAGGTAGAGAAGTCAGAGATCTTCTTTTTTCCACTTTTACCCTAAATATAAGCTTTCTGAAATTTCCTCAATATTAATATCTGTGCTGTGTGTTAGAAAGAAAAAGAAATGTCCACTTTTTTTAAAGTAATGATAATGTCAGCTGTATCCTCACAGCCATAGGCCACATGTGAAGGGCTTTGCTTTCTAGTAGTTGTTATTCTAAACTCCCAGAGAAAGAGATTACATGTAATTAAAGATAAGGAAAGCAACTCAGAAAAGTCACTCAATGTCCTAGTTACCCGAGAAGTCATAATTTGAACTCAGATCCTTCTAATTCTTTTTTAAATTAATTTATTTATTATTAAGTATACAGTATACAGAAGAGGGCACCAGATGTCATCATAGATGGTTATGAGCCACCATGTAGTTGCTGAGAATTGAACTCAGGACCTCAGAAAGAACATTCAGTGCTCTTAATCTGGGAGCCGTCTTTCCAGCCCCCAGATCTTTCTAATTCTAAGGTCAATGTTCATTTCTGTGTTGGTTCAAGATCTAAGCCAATACAACATACACAGCTAAAGACAAAGTCACATTATGACATAGTAAATATTAGCATCGCTCAAACAGAAAAGCATCCTGTTTTCTTTTTTTTTTTTTCTTCAAAATGCAAAAGCAAGGTTTACTGAAAAGAAATACAAGCTGCAGCAGGGATCCTGTTGAGCACATCCTAGTGGAGGCCAGGAGAGGCACCCACCTCTCTGCAAGCTGAGTTGATTTTTTTTTAAAATTTTTGAATAAAGTCTCATTTTTTATCCATGTATCCCCTTGTTCAAGCATCCTGTTTCTAAGGCAGTGTTTCTTTTCACCCTAGTTGCAGAATATTCAGAAACTCAAACTAAGTAAAGAAGTAGTTGATAACAAATAGGAAATTATAATTGATTTATAAATTATTGATGAAAATCAGTATATTAAATAAGCTTTCAAGTAGCAGGCTAAGCCTTATTTTATACATGTTTTGACACAGAGTTCAAGCACAAATGAAAATTTTCAACTAAAATATTAGCTTTGATTTAATGTGCTATTTTGCTTATTATTATTCTACAAAATCTAAAACTATTCTAGTAAATGAGCATATCATAATTGGCTTAACTAAATCTTATTGAATGCAGTTCCAATTTTCATATTATCATCCATACCATAATAACCATCTTTGTAGATTAAGGTGATGGTTTCATCCAACATCCTTGAATTTTAAATTCATCACCTTTGAAGGCACACATAGACTTCATTGACATAAGTGACTCCAGTCAGAACCATCCTTGGCTCTGGCAAGAGCAGAGAAAAATATTTCACTGTGAGTGAGAGCTCCAGCCATCTCTAATTGCTCTCTCAAGGTGACTGCCTGCTTTGCCAACTGAGAGGTTAGTTTGGGATAGCACTGTGGAAGTTGGGAACCAGGGAAGTTCCTAGGAAGGCTCCAGTGTGATGTAAGCGAAGGGCTGCTGTGTTAGGTAGAAGCTGGGTCAGGTAGGAAAGACAGATGGGCTGAAACAAGCTTTGTTGTGAATCTTAAAGATATCAGAGACATAGAATATTGTCTTCTTCCCCATTTTCCCAGGATAGGCCAATAACTAGTAGCAAAGAAAGGCAAGTAGTCTTCATTCTATCTGAGGATGAGTGGAGCTAAAGGATGGGGGTGCTAAGTCAAGGTCAAGGTCAAGCCATTCCCAAGAGTCTGTTTGGAATGGGAGAGAATTAACAGCCTGGGAGTCACAAGTTTGCTATCCCTCTATTTAAAGTGGCTGAATCAATACATTACCAATATAAATCACATTGTACTATTTTCTTTCTTTTTAATTTTTTTCAAGATTTTTAAAAATTTTATTCATATGAGTACTTTGCCTGCATGTATGTCTGTGCCCACACATATACCTAGTACCTGAGGAAATGGTGAACTTCCATGTGGGTGCTAGGGGTCAAACCCGGTTCTTTGAAAGAACAAATGCTCTCTTAACCATTAAGCCAACTCTCTAGCCTCATACTATTTTCTTTTTTTTTTTTTTTTTTTACTTTATTTATTTATTTATTTATTTATTTATTTATTTGCCTTGGTGTTTGCCTGGAACTGGAACTACAGACAGTTGTTAGCTGCCATGTGGGTGCTGGGAATCGAACCCGGGTCCTCTGGAAGATCAGACGGTGCTCTTAACCGCTGAGCCATCTCTCCAGCCCCTACTATTTTCTTAAGGTTTAAAAAATATTCATTTTTCAAAAGGTGACGTATTCATAGATCACAATGTTAGGATTCCCGGTAGGTGGCAGGCACGTGGTAAAACCAACATGGCGCCTTAGGCAGAACACGGTAGGAAGGGCATGCCCCTAGGTGTGGCTATGTAAATCTGTGTCCACCTGTTCTCTTAAAAGGAGACACCACATGAAAGCCAATCTCTTTCCTCCTCTGTTTCCTTCCCTCACACCTGCTAGGTAACTCCTTTGAATAAACTCTTGTGTGGTGTCTGGTGGGGTGCATCTGTTCTCACATGCAAAACCAACACACAAACTAAGACTAGCACTCAGGTATACAAAGTCCCCTGCCAAGAGCTGTACTCTGCTTCCTCTCATGTCTTAGAAATACTTAAAATACTTTTAGAAACCAAGACTTGGGGCTGGAGAGTTGGCCAGCCATTAAGAGCACACAGTGTTCTTGAGAGGACCCAGTTTTATTCTCAGCATCCACATTGGGAGTCGATACCTCTGGCCTTATTGAGCACTGGCACTGTGGACATATTCTACACAGACATACAGATGATTTTTTAAAAAATTTTTTATAAAGCCCCAGGGGCTGGAGAGATGGCTCAGAGGTTAAGAGTACTGACTGTTCTTCCAGAGGTCCTGAGTTCAATTCCCAGCAACTACATAGTGGCTCATAACCATCTATAATGACATCTGGTACCCTCTTTTGTATACTGTACACATAATAAATAAATAAACCTAAAATAAAAGCCCCAGCACAAAGGCCAGATTATCCTAGTTTTCAAGAATAGGCTGAGCCCAGCAACAACATTAAATTTAAACAGCTTATCTGTTCTCAAACAACATAAACATTACCTATTTTTCACAAGCCATATATATCAAGGCTGCATTTTCAGTAATTAAATATATTGTCAATTTATTTTTCTATAATTTTATTATCATCAAGTTAACAAAGTTGGCAAGAATGAGGAAAGGATGCAGAACAAATCTGTTTTGAATATGAAAATATCATAACCAAGAAGACCATTGCAACTGTTAGCAAAACCAGGCTTAGACAGGTTGATGAGATGGTTCAGTAGATGGGAGGGGCTTGCAGCCAAACTCAAGTGCAATTCCTAAACCTACACGGTGGAAGCAAAAACCTCCACGGCACATGTGCACCTTACACAACAATGAATAAATACACATAATTTTATAAGTTAGGCTTAGATATGTTCACATTTTTAGGGAAGTATTCTCCCACTGAGTTTCATCCTTAGCTCTGACACTGTATAAAATCACTATGGATATCTCAGAACTTGTACAATTGAATTTCATGTAAAGAAATAGTAATCCCCAGGTGCTTTTGCTTGTTTGTTTTGGATTTTTGAGACAAGGTATCTCTAAATAGCCCTGATTGTTCTGGAACTGACTATGTTGAGATCAGGCTGACCCAGAACTCACAGAATTCCACCTGTAGGCCTCCCAAGTGCTGGGATTAAAGGCATTCACCACCACACCTAGCAGGATTTCATTTTTAATTTCAGGGAAACTTCATGAGTTTCATTTCCTTTTACTATGAGGAGTCATTGTTAAGATACTTACGTGAAAGTGTCCAACAATAGGTGATTTAAGCATTTCTTTTATAATTCAAGTCTGCGCTATAGTAAATACAGGCGTATTATTCCTTTGCCGTGATCTGAATTTTTTTCTCTTTTTCTTTTTGCTATAGCCATCACTTTGTTACAGTATGCAAGACGACAGTATAGAAGCATCTACGTCCATCTCTCAGCTTCTCAGAGAAAGCTATCTAGCTGAAACCAGACATCGCGGGGACAATGAGCGGAGCCGAGCCGAGCCTTCCTCCAACCCTTTCCACTTTGGTAGTCCTTCTGGAGCTGCAGAAGGAGGAGGCCAAGAGGACCTTCCGGACCTTTCCGCCTTCCTGAGCCAAGAAGAGTTAGATGAGAGCGTCAATCTGGCAAGGCTGGCCATCAACCACGACCCTTTGGAGAGAGTGGACGAAGCTCAAACTAGGAAATGTCTGTCTTCTGAGCAGACGAAGCTATCGCCCAAACCCAGCTTCGAGCCTGCCTTCTGCCTGGACAGCCCTCGGGGTCCCGCCAGCTCTAAAGACAGTCCTCAGGAGACAAAGAAGCCACAGTA
The DNA here is from genome assembly GCA_004025045.1 of Sigmodon hispidus. Taxonomy (NCBI): domain Eukaryota; kingdom Metazoa; phylum Chordata; class Mammalia; order Rodentia; family Cricetidae; genus Sigmodon; species Sigmodon hispidus. The sequence continues at coordinate 28,664 of PVIH01004589.1, forward strand.
CAGTTCTGAAACCCAGTCCAAGAAAGTATTCCTAAACAAGGCCGCCGATTTCATTGAAGAGCTGTCCTCCATCTTCAAGGCTCACAGCTCCAAGAGGATCAGACCTCGGGCTTGTAAAAACCACAAAACGGAATCTCAGAACAAAGTCCTGCAGGAAAACAGCCCCACTTTCTCAGATCTGACAGAGAGGCGAGAAAGAGTATCGGTCCCCATCCCCATCCCTGCAGACAGCAGGGACAATGAGCTGAACCACGCGATCGAACAGAGGGAAGCCAAGAGGCGGGAAGCTGAATTGGCTGCGAGTGAGGCTGCTGCTGGAGACAGTACCCCAGGCTCTTCACCTTCATCCCTGTATTATGAGGAACCTCTGGGGCAGCCTCCCCGCTTCACACAGAAGTTAAGGAGCCGAGAAGTTCCCGAAGGAAGCCGAGTCCAGTTGGATTGCATAGTGGTAGGAATTCCTCCGCCCCAAGTCAGGTAAAAACAGCCAGTGAGTGGTATTTAGCAATGCTATCTGTGTGCCAGGATTGTTATTCCAGAAAATTCCATACTTCCTTTGAGAAAAAGGAGCTGGGATGAAAGGCAGAAACCTAACGTTAGCCCCGTGAGTGATTCCAATTGTGCTATGGCTGAGGCTGTAGTAGGCTTGGTGCTGGTAGAGTACTTGCCCAGCATGTGTGAGGCACACATGAGCTCAATCCCTCACCCCAGCATTGCAATAAGTAAAATTTCTTGGGCTGGTAGAATGCTTGTCTAGCTATCATGCTGAAAGTCCTAGATTCCCTTAGCACCACAGAAAATCGAATATGGTGGTATAAGCCTGTACTCCAGCAATCGGGAGGGAAAGGCAAGAAGATCAGTAGTTTATGATCATCTTTGACGGCATATAGAGTTCAAGACTGTTTGGGCTATATAAGACCCTGTCCCATTTCTTTTTTTCTCCTAAAAGCCATACATTAAAAAAAAATTATGTATATGCATATGTGTGTGGATGCTGATGGAGACCAGATGAAAGTTCTAGGCCAATCTCAGTTATGTGGGTAGTTCAGGGCCAGCTTGGACCACATGTGGGCCCTTGTCTCAAAACATTAACAACAAATGGAGAGGCAAGTAATAATATAATGGCAGATAGTTTTTGAGATAAAATAACACGGTGGGTAAGGTCAGTTTTTAAAAAGTTGTTCTCCATATATAAAAAACTATTCTCCATAATATGTCTAATTAGTAGAGGGAATTTTCATCTGTGTGTGGATTTGCTTGCACTGGCTTGTCCTTGAGTTTCTGGGAGTTCTCTACCTTCACTTCCCATCTCACCAATGGAGCACTGGAAGAAAAGACAGACACTACCACACCTGGCTCATACATGGGTTCTAGGGATCCAAATTTAGAGTCTCATGCTTGCAAGGCAAGCTCTTTACCCACTGTGCTTTCTCCCCAGCCCTAGAGACACCCATCTTGGCTGTGTCTGCCGCGGTCAGCTGTTCTGTGAGGCACACAGGCGTTTTGGAAGCTTCAAGGCTTCCAAAAAGCTGTACCTAGCCTTGTGCCCTAATGTTATGCTATGCTCTTTAAGTATTCCCTTCTATGCGTGTGGTCCCACGGAACCTAGAACCAACCTTAGCTTCTCAGATGATATTTGCTGTCTCTCTTCTTACCAGATGGTAACATGTGAACAGTGCAGCTAAAATACATTGTGTTTGTAGAGAATTACTAGTATCCAGAGTCCTGTAAGAGTTACCATGCTTCCCTAATCATTGCGAGAACATGACATCATTACTATGTGACCTTTATTCTCTGTAAGTCAACAGTATTTTTTTCTTTCATAAGTCATACTATAAAGCAGTCATATTAATATGAAAAATGTGTTTTATATATGCATCCTAATGGAAGGTATTCTGGCCCACAGATGTATTCATATATCAAATTTTGATTTCAAGGGTAACATAGAGCATACCCAATATTATTTTCACAGAGATGTAGACAATTTCCTATCAAGTTACCCAACTGACTTTCAAAGTAGGGTTTTGATGGTTTTGCATCTTGAGTATCAAGCATCGCTTCTGACCCATGCTAGTCACTATGGAATGTTGAGCGAATGAGTGAATAAATTGAGGGTGGGGAAGACTATACTTTCAGGGAAAGTCTCATAGTTAACTACTGAAGGAGAAGTTCCTTAGAGTGTCAAGAGCATAGAGAACCCTGAGGAGAGGATGAAGAGTGAGCTGGTTCCTACTGTGGCTTCCCTGCACTTGGCACAGGCAATTGGTATTGGTTCTCATCATTTGCGAGAGTATAAGGCAAAGAGCACTAATCTAAGTGTTGCGAACAAAACAAAACCAGAAAAGCAAGGGATTTGCCTTTAGATCATGAGTTAGACAGTTGAAAGAGTGGAAATGATGGTGTGTGACCTTCTCCTTTAATTATGACTGATGACACAGCCTGGGACTCTGGTCAGTAAAGCTTGCAAGGTGTCATTCCAGCAGCATGACACATGCCCCTCTGTGGCTCCTGGTCAATGTAAGTGAGCTGGTGAGCCTTCAGAGGAGTCCAGGCCAACTCACTGGTTTCTGGGCACAGGCTGGTTTTTAAAAGAAAAAGACCAAATATCTCAAAGTGCTATTCTTCTCATTTCTCAATGGTGACAGTCTCAGCTATAAGAACCAATTCAGTACACCGTCCCCCCAAATCAAACAGGATTATTAATTTCCCCTTCTCCAACCAAAATAATCCAACAGCAATCCCAAAATGGTTAACTAGACATATCTATACATTTCCAAGCTACAGAGGTGGCTCAGTGCAGTGGATTAAAGCACAAAAATGAGGATCAGAATTCAGATCTCCAGGCCCCATATAAATGCAAGATTCACAGCTATACTGATTAGCTAGGCTGGACAGAATGGGTGAGCTCCGGGTTCTGAAGAGACCTCACCTCAGTAAATAACTTTAGCCTCCTCCTGACCCCATACATAAGTATGAATTCACACATATGTGAACATGCACACACACACATGCTCACACACAAAACATGTATATATACACAAGGTAAAAGTTGTATACATGGCTTCTATGAAGCAATATTAATTTTACCTGGGAAGAATTTTTCTACTGAGAGTTCATGTCTATACCAGCAATTGTTCTGAGGCCAGAAAACCTGTAAGAATTCATTACTTTTTTTTTTTAATGAACTTGTACTGAATTCCCAGACTACAGTTGTATGAAGAAAACTATAATTTTTCTGGTTGGCTATTAGCTGTCACTGTTTTCCTAATACAGAGTTTATACAAGTCTACTCAGAAAGCAATATTTGTTTAGTTTTTAATTTGCTCAGCACCATTGTCGATGCAAATATACAAATAATATAAATGCATATCTATGACTTCTGGAACACTGAAATCTAATTTAAGAAGTCACTCTAACTTCTGTAGTGATAATTCACATATTCTCAGACTGAGAACTGGAAACGTTGAAACAGCTGTGGAGATGTTGAGGCATTCTAGTTGAACTTTGAAGATCAAACAGGAACTAGTTAGAAATGGACTCATTTGTTATTCAACAAACATCGGTTGAGTCGCTAAAGCTGTTCCCCAGGCGTTGAAAGCGGTGAGCTATAAGAGGTTGGTGACCTTGTTTTAAAACCACATCTAAACCATTCTAAGAGGGCAACTCATAATCTAGCACAGACATCAGACGTGTAATCAGAACACTGCAATATCACATAATAAGGGGTGTATAAGGAGTAGGGTTGGGGACGCTCAAGTTTGGTCCCCAGCCCCACATAAAACCAGACATCTATAATCAGCACTTGGAATGTAAAGGCTGGAGGGTCAGAAGTTCAAGGTCATTCCTAGCTACATAGAAAGTTTGAGGCAGGGGCTGGAGAGATGGCTCAGCGGTTAAGAGCACCCTCTGTTCTTCCAGAGGACCCCGGTTCGATTCCCAGCACCCACATGGCAGCTAACAACTGTCTGTAGTTCCAGTTCCAGGCAAACACCAAGGCAGATAAATAAAATAAATAAATAGTTAAAAAAAAATACGTTAAAAAAAAAAAGAAAGAAAGAAAGAAAGTTTGAGGCTAGACTAGGTTCTGCCTGGAGTGCAGGATAAAGCAAGCATTGGACCCTGGAGTGGGAGCCGGGTAGGAAAAAAGGCCCTCAGAGGCAGCTGCTCTTAAGGAGTCCTTGTTTTGTGGAGAACAGAGGGAAGAGGCACTAATGAGGAGGTGGGTGGAAAGAATGAATCCTGTCTCACCAAGGAGGCCTGCTTACAGAAGGCCACAGATACGGGCGTTGTAACATTTTATGGAGACTGACCTAACCAGAAAGGAGGGTGGAGCCAGATGACTTGGAAGGGCTTGGAAAGCAAAGTCCAGAATAAACTGGAAATGGGCTAAGGTTGTGTGAGTGGTGAAAGGGAGCTTTTGGGGAGGATGGTTCTGGAATGCTAGGTCAGATACGGAAAGGGTGGAGTGCTTAGGCTTCCAGCAGTGGAAGGTGCCCCAGGCTTCAGATACTCCAATGGGGTGGGGTGCATGCCAGGAGAAGGAAAGAAATGACGCCCCCTGGTGAGAGGAAGCCTGACCCCGTGACTGCCTAGATGAGGGGGATGATTTAAGAAACTACTCCATTTAAAGGCTGGGCAATATTGTGCTAGGGAGGCAGCGAGCTGTTCCTGGGGGCTCCCTGGTGGATGGTAGGGTTATGCTCCAGTAAATGGCTCTATACCCACGCACATAAAGGCAGCACCAATGGACTCAGGGAGACATGAAAAAGGACATAAAACTGAGAGGAGATGTGGCTGAGAAGGGGGTCTGGAAGGCATGGGAAGGGAAATGAGAGACCTTATATAATCAAAACTCATTGTATGAAATTCTCAAAGAATAGATTGAAGAAGAGAGAGACAGTGAGGAATGACACCTGATGTCAACCTCTGGCTTCCACAAGCATGTGTAGGCATACCTACACACACAGAAGCTCTTGCACATACACACATACACACACACACACACACACACACACACACACACACACACACACAGAAGCTCTTGCACAAGTTTGAAACTAGATATCTGGAGAACAAAACAAAAGACATCATGGGCCAGGACTGGCCAAGTGGAAGAAACAGGAGGTTTATAGAGAATGCTGATGAGCTTTGGGTCTGAGGGGCTGGAAAGAGCACAATCCTCAGTGAGAAATGCAGGCAGAGTCAGGAGTGGTGGAACCCTTATCCCAGCACTCTAGAGGCAGAGGCAGAAGGATGGGGAATTCAACGTCATCCTTAGCTACATATGAACTGAAGAGAAATTAGAACATCCAAAGAGTTAGCCTGGATCCTGGGACAAGTCCGCCTCAGTGTCCCTGTGCCTTGTATAAAGCTAAGTTGATCTAGCCTGAAAAAACAGACGGAGAGCTCATGTGTTTAAAGGGACTGGTCACACAATGACAATAAAGAACAATTTTTGACTCAATACAATGCTAGAATGGAAAATAGTCTCTTTTAAGATAACATCAATATGGTTAGTCTTAAAGGAGCAGAGCAGAGAACACCTGAAGCCTGTTTGTCACATAACTAAAGCTGCTGCACAGACTCAAAGGGTCCAGCAACACAGATTTCTGATCCTGCTAACAAAACATCCCAGCTGAGCTGGGGAAGTATCTGGGCTGGTAGAGTGCTTGTCTAACATGTGTGAGGCCCCAGGTACAATCCATAACAAAGCATTAACCAGGCATGGGCAGTGCAGACCTGCAATCTTAGAACTTGGGAGGAAGAAGCAAGAAGGTTTATCGAGTTCCAGGGCAGCCTGAGACTTTGTCTCCAAAAAAAAAAAAAAGTAAAGTAATGAGTCATTTCAGCTTGTAAAAGGGAGTATCATGGTCATGGTCAGGAAGAAGATAAAGTGTGCTAGGCAGCTGTTTCTGGGCTCCTGTGTGTAAATCAGTATTTTACCCACATTTATGTAACTTTAGTTTAGCAAGCTGAAAACATAACTGTGCTTATATTCTTGGTTTCCAAGTTCATTATGTTGAGATTTCTCAGTAGAAGTGAAATCCTATCTCACTGGAGTTAGCATTTCTGGAAAGCCTTGCTAAGCTTGGGCAGTTTCATTTTGGGTATTAGAAAATGACCTCTACTGGTATGGTAGCAGCAGATGAAAGAGTCTACAGGAATTCATGGCACATGGCCCTGATGCCTTTCTGTGTCCCGACTCCAGATTCTTTGCCCAGGAATGTACAGCCGGGTCACTCTGTGTTTGCTTGAACACAAACTTCTAAGGCAGCACACGTTTACCTTTGTGTAGCATGCTGTGGCTGTTAGGTTTCCTTATTACGACTCCTGGACATTTGCTTGAAAGCAGCAAACCAAGGAGATAGAAAGGAAATGAGATTGTTGTTTTAAAGCAGAAGAAAGGACATTGTTCAGCCATGGAGCCTGTAATCCCAGCCCTGGGGAAGTAGAGGCAGGAAGAGGGGTCAGAAGTTTGAGGTCCTCCTTGGCTACTCAGCATTCTGGAGCCATTCTAGGCTACATGATGTCTAAAAATAAAATAAATAAAGGATATCTGGGTGCAGGGGGAGGGAGGAGGTAAAAGTGAGGTATATCAAGACAGGGTTTCTCCATGTATCCCTGGCCGTCCTAGAACTCTGTAGACCAGGCTGGCCTTGAACTCACAGAGATTCTCCTGCTTCTGCATCCCGAGTGCTGGGATTAAAGGCATGTACTACCACTGCCCAGCAAGAAAGGATATCTTAAATAATATAGAAGCAATTCATATTCTCTTATTTCAGGGCTTTTCCCTTAACCTTTTGGGAAACCCCATATTCACTTCTTTATCCAAAGAGTATTTAGCACATTTATGTGTCTGTGACTAAGGTTAAATCAAGCCAGACTCACAAATCTCCACCTTCAGAAAGCTTAGAGTCTAGTAGGGAATCAGATAATTAAAATACAAATGACACATAATTTTAGTAGATATAAACTTTATAAAGGAGGGACTGCATAGTGGGAGACATGCCTCATGATTAGTTGAGACATTTTTCCAAAAAAAAAAAATATTAGTTTTAGAACTGATGTCTAAAGAATGATGAAGAGTTAGCCCAAACAAGTAAAGTATGGGGAAAATGTTTGCAGGGAATAGAAAATGTAAAGCCCTTGAGTCAAGTGGCAAGGCAACCGCTGAGTATAAGAACTGAATAAACTGATGTAGCCAAAACATGAGGAGTGGGCAGCTTCAGAGAGCTTCTATGGTGGCTTGTTGGACCAGCAGCATGAGCATCACCTGGGACCTAAACAAGCAGGCAACTTCATAGGCTTTACCCAGGAGCCCCTGAGTCAGGGTCTTAGGATGAGGCCAGACACTGTATTTTAACAAGCTGCTCATAACTTGTTGATAAATGAGGAAGCTTAGCATTGTGTGAGTCTCATCCAACTACCTTCCAGGGGGATGCGGATCATGAGTGAGAGACCCACCTGAGTTCCACATCAGCCTGGGCTATTTAGTTAAACCCTGTCTCAGAAAAGAGGACTTTAATGTCAAAAACATGGTGTGTTTTTCCATTTCCTTAGGTATTCTTTTAAGAAATTTGTTTTGTTTGGTCTAGACTTTAGATTTTTGGAAACAAGGTTTTGCACTTCCCACTGGCCCAGAACTCCCAGGCTGGCCTTCTCTTGTACTTCTGCTGTCTCTTGAGTGCTAGGATTACAGGAGAGACAGAGTTACTGGGAACGGAATCTAAGCTGTGTGCAGTGCAGTCAGTCACTCCACTGAGCCGCTTCTCAGGCCTGTGTAGTTATCTCAGTAAAGATTTAAAATCATTTCTGTCTTACCAAATTTTTGGTTATCTTCATCCGCAGATATTTCATTTCTTATGCCACTATAAATGCTATCGTTTTTTGTTTTTTTTTTAAATGCCATGCTATGTTTGTTATGTGTAGAAATACAACTGACTTTCACAGCCTTGCTGAATTCACAAAATGTTCTCATCTGGGAAACTTCCCTTGTTCCACACTGCTGAATTGATGAAAATGTAGCTGCAGTCTTATTCACATAGTCTTTCTCCCTGCCTCTGTGGTTCCTTGCTTACCTGTTGATCACAATGGTGTAGAAATCCTTTATGTGGAAATCCTGTTTAGGAAACAGATGCCTGTTTTGTGAGTCTTGACCTATATATATATACAAACTGGAGATGTCCTCTTTAAGATACAAATAAAACCTCCTGAATATACAGCAAGGAAGCCTTGGAAGAGTCCCAAGGACACTTAAAGCTTCACGGACATGTTAGACAACATGAACCCTGGCTGCTAAGGAAACAGTATATCCAAATCATAGAATAGATGGCCTAGGTATTAGAATCTGTTCTGGGCATGCTCCAGACTCAGAGGGGAAAGACCCAATAACCAGGAGAGGACCCTGGCAGTCAGTGCGATTAACCTGAGGGCTACATTTAGAGCAGCTGTGTGGGTCAGGGCTTCCCACTTTCTCTGCTTGGGCTGAGCACCAAGCACGGCCCTGGATACAGGAGCCAAAGCAGTAAGTGTGTTCTGGAGAGGCTGGGCAGTGGCCCAGATAGCTGACAATAGCCGGGAGGATGGAGGGACTGTCTGCCTATCTAAAATCTCAACTGCCTTTCCCAGCAATCACCAGAAAGTATTGTGACCTGTAATCAGAGCCGAGGAGTCCTGAGCAGGCCAGGGTTTCAAACGGCTCAGGAAAATCAACTTGGAGACAGCTCCCCCGGAGAGCAAACAGAAGGGTTCATTCTAGAGGGGTTACATTTGGCAAAATGCCTGTTGCACCAGCCTGAAGGCCTGAGTTTGGCTCCTCAGTGTGCATATACCTAGGCATGCTGTGGTCCCAGGGCTGGGACAGTGGAATAGGGTGACCTCTGATGCATGCTAGCCAGCTAGACCATCCAAAGCAAATCTGTGAGCTTCAGGCCAATAGGAAACCCTACCCTGAATAAATAAATAAATATGTAGGACAACTCCCAATGTTTGACCTCCAGCCTCCACCTATGCAAGCCCATAAACACACATCCACTCTGTCCTCACTAGCCCCTATAGCAGACCAAACAAAAGAATAAATTTATATCTTAAAACATGTAACACATATAGATTTCAGTACATCAATTTGATGACAACAGAACCTGAAAATCTATCTGCTCCTTCAATAACAATTCAAGGCCCTTCCTTGAATTGTATCAGGAAATGTTTCAGAGTCCTTTAAGTAAAGGGAAGTTCTCTGAAATGCTACATTCTGTGAAGGAGAACAGATAATAAATGACAACTTTAGTAAATAAGCAAATGGTGTCATAACTTAGACATAAAGGCAATGGGAAAAAGAAAAGTTCCTAGAAAGAAGCAAAGAGGTTTTGGGTAAGTGAGCCCTGACCAAAGTAATTTAGTCTTTAAACAAATTTTTTTATTTTACGGAGCTGGTAGGAGTGTTTGTCTGGTAGGGATAAGCCTTGGCTAGAATCCCCACAGGGAGATAAACTCAAGAGGTGGAGGCAGAGGATCAGAAGCACAAGGTCATCCTCAGCTCTGTAAGGAGGAAGAGGCCAGCCAGGGATATACAAAATCCTGTCTCAGAAAGATAAAAAAAATACTGGGAGCTAGCTGTGGTGAGCATGATCATGAGCCCAGCACTTGGGAGGAGAAGACAGAGAATAGAGAATTATAAATCCAAGGTCAGTCCAGGCTCAGGAATTGCTTTCCTTGACTTTATTCAATCTTTTTTGATCTATGTAAATTTAGCTAAGTGGGAGGGGACGGTGTCTTCATATGAAACACCTGCTTAATTGTGCATCTCTTAAATTAGTAACTAGCTACTACCTAGAAGAATTTATACAGAAGAATTTTTTTTTTTTTTTTTTGGACAGGGTTTCTCTGTGTAGCCCTGGCTGTCCTAGAACTCACTATGAGGACCAGGCTGGCCTCAAACTCAGAGTTCTAAGTGCCTCCACCCCTTGAGCTCTGGGATTAATGTTGTATGCCCTCCACACCCAGCTAAACTCACACATTTTAAATAACCTTAATGCCCCCCCAGACACCCCACCTTTTCATGAGTGGAAGCCTCATAGTCAGTGGACAAGAGAGACAAACTTGTTAATTTAGGAGTAAACAGTAAACACTGAAAACACCAAGTTGTGTCGCAAAATGGAGTCTAAGGCTGGGAAGATGCTTTGTGAGCCAGGTGCTTACCATTGGGAAATGAGAACTTGAGTTCCTCCTCTAGAGCCTACATGAAAACACCAGGCATGGTGGGACTTTGTAATCCCAGTACTGAGATGGTGGGGAGACAAAGTATCCCCAAGACTCACTGACCAGCCTGTCTAGCCTAATTGGTAAGCTCCAGGCCAATATGAAACCCTGTCTCAAAGGAGGTAGATGACATTCTCATAGGTGATACCCAAGGGGCTGGCTTACCCTCTGACTTGCACACTCACATATGCATATACAGTTTTTTTTTAAAGATTTATTTATTATGTATACAATGTTCTGTCTACATGCTAGAAGAGGGTACCGGATTCATTACAGATAGTTGTGAACCACCATGTGGTTCCTGGGAATTGAACTCAGAACCTGTGGAAGAACAACCAGTGCTCTTAACTGCTGAGCCATCTCTCCAGTGTATATACAGTTTTAAAGGGAGCCATATTAGGTTTATTAAAGAGGGGGAGAGGGGAGGGGAAGAAAGGAGAGAAAGAGTAGGGTAGGGGGCAGAGAGAAAGAGAAAAAGAGCCATAAATTGTTTTCAATTACAACATAACTTCTAGTCCTTGATACTTCTTGTGGTTTTTGCATCCAATTAAGGAAAGAGATGCTAAACACATAAACCTACAAATAAATATGTAATTATACATCATCTGTAGGTTCTAAGAAGGAAAAGGAACAGACTAACGAAATAATAGAAGGTGAGATGAGGACTTTGGAAGTACAGGGACAAGGTTAAAAGAGGACTCTGAGCAATCGGTCTCTTAATGAGCGCTGTTACTGGCGAGTCAGAATGGCACATTCAAATTATACTTAGAACTTGTTAGCGTGCTGAAATGACAAGTCACAATATTTACCCAAGCCATGTTTTAGCTTCACTAGTAATCTGACTGTAGAATGGTAGTCAGTAATGAGAGGCAGCTGAGAGAGAGAGAGAGAGAGAGAGAGAGAGAGAGAGAGAGAGAGAGAACATATTTGTTGTGTCTTCCTTCCCTTCCTTCCTTCTCTGGCTTGATAACTGGGCAAATCAGCAAGCTTGGCAGGTGACTACAATATGTAGAAGGTAGGTTTGCATCTGCCCTGTTTCCCCAACCCAGTGACTCATTTCTTCTGAGTCATGAATCATATTGGGCACCTCCTGCCTTTCTGTGAATGTCATAAGAACTGGTGCTCTGGAAATCTGGAGTTAGTAAGAGTGTCTCTATGAAAGCTACCAAAGGTACCTCCAAGCTCAGACGTCACGCCCACCCTCAGATGTCTTCAGGGTAGCTGGGTGGGCTATTGACCTTTCAGAAGGCAGTCTGTGCACTCTAGTTTCTGAATGGATCTCAATGTTAAAGTCAGAGAGATAAAGGGACTGGTCTTTGGCCCAGGCTAAAGCCACACTGGCTGTCTGAGTAAGGATGACAATACTTCTGACAAAGAACTCAGACATTCGAATCCACCCCATTTACCTCCCTCTGGCTATCAAATTATCAGACGTGATTTCACACTCCTTAGGTAAGGAGGAGAAATCTTACCTTTTAAAGAATTGAGACAGTCTTATAATGCTTATATAAAGGAAGGCATTTATTGATTTTAGAACAATTACTTTGTTTTAGGAAAAAAACCTGATTCATAGCTTAAAAATTCAAATGTAGAAATTAGAGAGATAATGGGGTGGCTAAGAGCACTGCATACTCTTCTAAAAGACCTGGGTTAAAGTGCCAGCACTCACTTATAACCGTCTCTGATTCCAGTTTCAGGGGATCCACCACCCTCCGTGAGTACCAGGTACACACATGATACTCACATATATACATGCAACCAAAACACCAATACTCCTGAAATTTAAACATGAAAATTGAAATACTGGTCAGGGTGTGGTGGCATACTCCTTGATCCCAGCACACCAGAGGCAGAGGCAGAGGCAGGTGGTTGTCTCAGTCTGGTTTACAAATTGAGTTCTATGCTAGCCAGGACCATACAGTGAGAAACTACCTCAAAATAAATAAATAAAATGCAAATATTATAGAACAGACTACTTTCAATTCTTCTTGCAGTTTCCTGTTTATTTCCTCTTGGTTTCTTGCAGTATATCAGCGCTTCTCCGTTTTAATGTTCTTAGTTGCCCTTTACAATCTTAAAGATCACTGAGATTGAAAAGAAGGGGGTGTGTTCTCTCTTCCTCTCCTCCCTCCTCTTCCTCCTCCTCTTCTGCCTTCTTCCTCTCCCCTCCCACCTCTCATCCACATACCCACTCCCCAGCTCCACCCCCTCCCTTTCCCCTTCCTGTGCAGGAATTGAGCTTAGGTTATTAAACACCCTAAATAATCACTCTATCACTGAGCTAAAGTCCCCAGCCTAGAAATTTTGTTTACATGAGTTATAATTATATCCCATGTTAGAAATTAAAACTACAGAATGTTTCAAATAGTCACTTGTTTTAAAATAGCAACAATAATAAATACATCACTCTAAATAATTTGATAAAGAATAACTATTTTTTGAACAACAACAAAAAAGTAAAAAGTCAGCCTAGAAGAGTGGCATTGCTTTAGTTTGCATTATATGATAAGTATGCATGATGTGTGTGTGTGTGTGTATGTGTGTGTGTGTGTGTGTGTGTGTGTGTGTGTGCAGGTACACATGTGTGAGAGCCTGCGGTCAGAGACCAGAGGTTGTCATCTGTTATATTCCTCACTCCATTCTCCATCGTATTTTCTGAGACAGTATCTCTCACTGAGCCTGGATCTCACAGATTTAGGTAGGCTAGTTGACTATCAAGTTCCAGGGGTCCACCTACCTCTGCTTCTCCAACACCAGGATTGCTGGCACACACCCCACTTTTATGTGGGCTCTGGTGTTGGGGATTTAAAGTCAGGTCCTCTGCACAGCAGACGCTTTAACAACCTAGCCAGCTCCTCTGCCCTGTATTTTTAACAATTCTCTTTGGTATCTAACTTAAAGGAAGACAGCATGCTCTGTGCTCACTGTTTGGGCTGAAGTCCTTGAGTAGTGGACTTCTCCTGATAGGGAGCTGGAAACTGAAGAGTTTCCTAGCCTTTTCAGAACTTCCTAAAGGTTTCCTCAGTGCGAAACCTGAACCCTACCAGAGAACTTTTGACTTCTGTTGTGTTAAAACTCATTGGACCAGTGCTGGAGAGATGGCTCAGAGGTTAAGAGCACTGACTGTTCTTCCAGAGGTCCTGAGTTCAATTCCCAGCAACCACATGGTGGCTCACAACCATCTATAATGACATCTGGTATTCTCTTCTGTATAATGTATATATAATAAATAAATAAATATTTAAAAAAAAACCCACTGGGCCATTTTGAAGTCTGCAGGGCAATATATTCCATCTGTCATTTGTAAAATGAATACAGATCTTCTAAAAAGTAACATCTTTCTCATCTGGCATTAAAAAAAAGCAAAACTTATTTGTTAAATTATTGACTTCATTAAAAACAAAAACAATGAGCGTGAAAAAGCAAAAGTCTTCTAATTTCTCCTGAAAAACAATTTAAAAAAAAATCCACTAGCAACAAATGCTGTCAGAACTTTTACTTGAGATGACAAGCTTACTTCCTTTGATTTGTGAGAAAATGCTTGCAGAATACCCCCATCTGAGTATTCATAACTTGTCTATCAGTCACCTTCTCAAGTTAAAATATCACTTCATGAATCCAACAGTTTACCTTCAATTCAAGCACAGCACAAGGACCTTCCCACATTCAGCAAAAGTGCCTTGCAGCACATCCCACTCCACCACCCAGAGTATTAAAAAATGTGGACTCAAGACTTAATAAAAAAAAGTTGCTGGATATGGTGGCACACGCCTTTTATTCCAGCACCTGGAAGGCAGAGGGTAACCTGGTCTATATAGTGAGTTCTAGGCTAGCCCAGACTATACATAGTGAGATCTTGCCTCTAAATTGGCAGGGGGTTGGTTGGTGGGGGGTGGGGAATTGATAAAAAATAATGATTTTTGTTGCTTTGTCAAAGTCTGCTCTTTGTGGGTATGGTGAGGCCAGTACCACAGTCAGCTCTGTGACATGCCTCAGTTCACGTGGCTGAAGCACTCTGGGCTCTCCTTACATTTGCCCTATCAGTATGAACATGAACACAAAGGGTAAATAATCTCACTTTTGTTCTCACAGGAAGTGAGAGACGCTAGTTCAGCGCATGCTGAGTATGCTAGTGTGTGTTCTTCTCTTCCTCCGCAGGCTGTGGGTGTCAGCTTAGCAGCCCCACCTTAAACCAGCACCCCTACTTTTTCTTTTTATGTTGCCTCAATATGTTGTCACATTGTTACATCAAAAAGTATTTAGTGTTTATTTGCTTTTTACTGGGAAATTGTCCTTCACTCAACCATATAGGGAGAAGAGGTTTTTTTGTTAGTTTGTTTACACAGCACCCCAGTTATCAGGGAATTGGCTCCAGAAGTGAATACCTGTGGATATCAGCATCTATGATGCTTAAGTCCCCACAAAAAAAACTATATGTTTTATTTAGTGTTTGCATATGATTGGTGCATATTGGCATATTGTCCTATATACCTTTTCTCTTTGGAGTTGTGGTGTTTGGGGCCAAACCCTAGGTCTCATGTGTGGCAGGCAGTCACCGGCCACTGAGCTTTCCTGTGTCCTTTAAATTGCATCTAGATGACTGACATGAGGGGGGGGCGGGGGGGGGAAAGAGAGGGGGAGGGAGAGGCTAACAGAACACATGCAGCACAGAAGCAGGAGTGGGAAGCAACTGTCTAGATAAGGAAGGGAGCTAACAGAGAGGTGAGGGTGGCATAGTGCAAACATGATTCCCACCCCTGTGCTCGTGGACTCCTCGGCTGCGTAGACCACAGCTCCAGACAAGACGCGCAGTTCATTTGACCTAATTTATTGCTGACCTGGCTGCTGCTGGTGGTGATTTTATCCCTTCTCGTTTGAATGTGAAACTAATTTGTCTCAATTCTACTGTCAATTTGCCAACTTTCAAAACGACCTGTTCTAAGAGGGTAAACCCTTCCCTTCATTTTTCCCCCTAGAGAAACCCCTCCCTGAGGCTCCGCTTTCTCTCTCTCACTTTTGGAACCCCCCCCCCCTGCAGTTTGGCTGGTTGCTCAGCTGAGGGGCAATGACATGCGGTCCAGGCTCTTTTTCTAGGATGTGTAACTTTTCCCCCGGTTTTACACTCCATGTCCTCTCCTCTGTTGTCAGCAATCTCGTGTCTCCATGTCCCAGATCTCTGGAGTTTGGCTGGATCAACACATCTTTCACTGACATCCCTAAGGAAGTGCTAGGTTTGCAACTCTCAACTAGCCTGCTCCGGTACATACGCCCTGTCTTCCCACATTGCATTAAGGCTGGGCTCTGCTCCAGGCTCCGGCTCATTCTTTTAGTTTTTGTGTCTTTGTGCCTTTAAAGTTCTTTTATTCTGTGAACTCAGCATTCAGGAGATGGAGTCCGAAGGATGGGAAAGATTCAAGGTCATCCTTGTCTTCATATCAAGTTTTAAAACCTGCCTTGGCTACGAGACTCCGAACTGACACTCTCACAAGGGCAAGAAAGAAAAGAAAACGTTAGGATTCTGTAGCCACACCTTGCCATTAGCAATTGGCTTGGCCCCATCCTGAGTTCTGACGTCAAGCGCCATTTAAGAAGGAGTCCCACTGCAGGACTTTCTTTTTCGTTCTTCTTCCCACACTATGATAGAAGGCGCACCCCTCCCTCCTCCTCCTCCTCCTCCTCTTCGTCGTTCTCCTCCTCCCCCTCCTCCCCTCCCCTCGCTCTCTATCTCTTCATAATAATAAAGTCTTTCTATGTAGACCCATTCTAAGTGTCTCCTACCCGGCCTCACCCTCCACCATGCGCACATGGGTCACAGGGGGGTGGGGTGGGGCTGGCTCTCCATCCATAGCCATCCGCCAGCCACACCTGGTAAATATGACATCATAACAGAACAGAAAAGAAAAAAGACAGAAATCTTATAGTATTTCAAATGGAGAATAATGATGACAAATGTACTTAACGTGTAGTGTTTAACCAAAAGCTCACTATTTATAGCTGTTTCCGGTTCATTCAAACCACTCCCTCTAGTGTGGGCTAGCCGTGCACTCTGGGAGATTTGCAAACCTGTCTCGATAGCTGCAGATCCTGTGTCTGCTGCTCAGAGACAGGTAGTCAATCTGAAGAGGCAAATAAATACTCACAAAATATTAGCTATGAATGTTTGCCATCATTGGGTCATTCAACAAGTCAATAAGCAATTTAATTTTCAGCCATTAATTTTCCGAGTACCTACCATCTACCAGGGCGCTGCTGTAGGTAATGAGATTGGAATGGCAAATAGGACTGATAAAGTATGCTCCTGGGCCTTAAGATGTGCTGCGTGGGGCAAACAGTGACAAAGTACGTTTATAAAATTTCAAGTGGTACTGAGTGCTGAGGATGACAGAGGAAGGGACCATGGCTTGGATGGAAATGTCCTCCACAGGCTTCTGTATTGAATTGTTATCCAGCTCCTGACGCCATGCTGGAAGATTAGAAACTTTAGTCAGTAGGCCCAGTTGGAGGAAGTAGGTTGTTGGGAGTGGTTTAGAAGGTGACATCTGATGCTCACAGCTGCCCTCTCTCTGCTTCTTGTCTACCTTCTCCCAGCTTTCTGTCAGATGTGAAGAGAAAGGCTTTGCTGACTCATATACCTGCTGCCATACTGTTCTGCCCAAGTTAAGTAACCAAGAACTAAATTCCCTGAAACCATGAGCCTAGATAAACCCTTTCTCTTTTATGTTGTTATCTAAGGTATTTTGGTCACAGCTCCATGGAAGTAACTGATGGCTGGGTCAGCATGATAGAGTGGCTCTAAAGAGGCCACACTGGGGAAAGAGTCTGGGAATCCTCTCCCAGAAAGTGACATTTGAGAAGTTGTCTTACTTAGCAAGACTTATTTTTGTGAAGATCTAGAGTAGATGATTTGAGGTGGAGGCAGATCCAAAAGTCCAAGGTCAGCCTGAGCTACATTAACAGGTTTCAGGCTAACCTGGGATCCCGAGTAGGATTCTGTCTCAAGGACCTTCAGGAAAATGACTCAGCAGTTAAAGGTATCTGCACCAAGCCTGATGACCTGAGTTTAATCCCTGCGACCTACCTAGTGGAAGGAGAGAACTGACTCCGGCAAGTTAGCCTCTGACCTCCACAAGTATGCTGCGGCAGGAATGCTCTCCTATGCAAGTAATTCCTATAATTGGAATAAAACCCCCTTACCAATTAAAAAAGAACAAATAAAAATCCATGGTAGAGAAGGACTCAATGTGCTTACAGAATAGAAAGGACAATGAAGCTGGAATAGAAGAAAAGAAAGCAAGATAAGAAAAGAGAGCCAGGACTGAAAAAGCAGATGTGGAGATGGAGGTGTGTTTGACACTGAGGGGTGTGATAAGATGCCAAGAGAGAGCAGACAGAGCTGCCATTGGGCTCTGTGGCTGCTTCAAGAGTACACAAGGCAGCGTGTCCTTGATGAGGCAGATCTCTCTTTGTGGAGATAGAATTCCAAGAGTTTACAATCAAGTGAAATTAGCAAGACAAACAGAATTTCAAAACAGAGACCCAGTGAAGATTCTATATCATTAAAATTTTTCTGACATAAGATAGATCTTTTCTTAAAGGTGAAGTTAGAAAACGTACTGCAGGTACAGCCTTGTGTGTGGGGTGATATCTGAGCTGAATGTTGACAGATGAGTTATATTTACAGGTGCAGAAAAGCAGATGAAGACAAAGAACCTAGACAGAGGTTTGGATACTGGGGTAGTAGCCATAACCTGTTTATGCAAGAGTAGAGAACATCTTGACTGTGGAAAGTAGGTAAACGGATGTGATTTTTAGAGTGAGCCTTAGACTCCTGTTTCATCAAGTGGTGGGAGGAAGGAGGTAAGCCACTTGGGAGAGTCTCATCTACATTGACACCCAGTGCTTCTTTTCATCCTCATTTTTGGAGCTGCAGTGTCCCATTGTGTGACTGTATCATGGCTCGGAGAACAGCAACATAATGTTGAACAGTTAGTTTGTTTCCAATCACTTACAGTTCCAATGAGTAGCCTGGATGTTTATCATTTTGTATGTTTGCAAGTCTCTCCATGCATAGATGCGAATAAGATTGTTGGTTCCAAGAATAAAATGTATCTGTAATTTTAGCATCACTTCAAGAGTCCTTTCCAGAGTAAGAGTAATACTGTCTTTCATTATTATTGATATATATGAGAGTGATTAAAAGATTTTTCCAAAACTGTTATGTGATAAATTCTTAACTTAATTTCAATGATTATTTTTCTTATCATGCATTTCCACATTTTAAATATTTTTTAAGATATATTTTTTTAATGTGTGTATGTGTCTGTGCATGTAAATGCAGGTTGTCATGGGGGCCAGAAAAGAGTGTTAGATGCTCTGGAGCTGGAATAGTTACAAGCAGTCTCATATGGATGTTGTAATTAAACTGCATTCTTCTGCAAGAGCAGTATGCACTCTTAACCTCTAAGCCATCTCTCCAGCCCCTAAATATTTCATATATTATTGTGTATAAACTTTTGGCCAAGAAAACTCATATGCTATATATAATAAAAGGTTCTAACATTAAGTATATAGAATTAAAACAAAGACCAAAAGGACATGTGGCCCACACTTTTAATCCCAGCACTCAGAAGGCAGAGGCAGGTGGATCTTTCAGTTTGAAGCCAAACTGGTCTTAATGAGTTCCAGGCCATCCAGGGCTACATAGTGAGACCCTATCTCAAATACTTAAGCAAACAAACAAACCATGCATTACAAATAGAAGCATTGAACTTGGAATATTTGCTATGGCTAGGCCAATCCTGAGAAAAGTAGTAACAAAATGAATTAATTTTCTTATAGTGTCACACATAACATAAGTGCATCTGATACCATAAATACTTATTATTTTTTTGGTGTTCTCTAAATAAGATGAAGTAGCACTTGATGCATGCTACAAAAATTTGGGAAGAAATGAACGTCTATATCACAGTCCTAGCTTTGTGATCAACAGTGTCTGTTTTTGCAACATCTCTCAGCTGGGTAATTCTTTTTTTTTTTTTTAATGTGTGTATATGTGTGGGTTTGTATGCTGGAGTGTAGTGGGATTGGAGGACAGAAGAACATCAGATCCCCTGGAGCTAGGATCCCAGGTGGCTGTGAGCTACCTGACCTGAATGCTTGGAACCAAATGCAGTAAGAACCCTTCACCTCTGAGCCAGCTTGCCTGTGTAATTTTCTGTAGGAGTCACTTTTTGATTTCTGGAGTAAAATCTCAGTGTGGTTGGAATATTGCTAACTCCTCACACTGTTGCAGTCAAATAATACCAAAACGAAGGATTGTTTAATATTCTGACTCAAAGTTTGTCAGTTTCCTTCTCAGAAAATATCTGGAGCCATCTCTGAGATTGAGTTTTTGAGGTTATTTAGTTTTGTTTGATTCCCCTGATGTTTGTTGTAGATGTTTTGAGACAGGGTCTGTTGTAGCTCAGGATGACCCCCCCAATTCACTGAGCAGCCTAAGATGACCTTGAACTCCTGATTTTGCTACCTCTACCTCCTGAGTATTGGGATTATAGGGAAAATTGATCACATCTGACAACTTTCCTGTTTTACTTGTGTCTGATTGCCGTATTCTCCTTCTTACAGGTGGTATTGTGAAGGCAAGGAACTCGAAAATTCTCCAGACATTCACATCCTGCAGGCTGGAAACCTACATTCGCTGACCATCGCTGAAGCCTTTGAAGAGGACACAGGACGATACTCCTGCTTTGCTTCCAACATCTATGGGACAGATTCAACTTCTGCTGAGATTTACATAGAAGGTAAAGCTAAATATTTCCAGAGCATGACATACACTACCAAAATATCATTATATGTAATTAAATAAATATTTACTGAGGGCCTATTCTACTGGGGATAATAGGCATGGATCAAGTAGACAAAACTTTTAGATGAATGGTGTGCTGATGAATTTACATTATAATGAGAAAAACTGCAGACAAATGAGGTAAATGATGGTAAATCATAACATCACAAAAGAAATAGAAAAAATGAATAGAAGTTTTGTGTGTGTGTGTGTGCATGTGTGTTTGGTTGTCATTTTTGATTAGGTAACCTATAAAGACCTCACTAACCAGGTGACATTTTGAAGGAAGACCTGGAGGAAGCTAAGTGGTGGTCATAGGAGAGTCAAGGGAAAATCACTCTAGGCAGAGAAATCACTCTAGGTCAGAAAGCATCAGTCTTGAGGTAGAACTGAGCCAGTATGTTGGGCCAGTGAGGTGCCTCATAATAAATATGAAAACCTGGAACCTGAGTTTGATAACTAGTATCCACAATGGAAGGACAGAACCATTTTCCAAAAATCATTTGACCTCCATGCATGCCCCCCAATAAGAGTAGTAATAATGAGAAAAAAAAACCAAATAAAATAGAAAGATTTGAGCTAATGTGATCAGAGCAAAGATGAAAGCATAGGAAATGAAGCCTGAAGTTCAAGGTGAGGTGGAAGGAGGCAGGTGAGTAGATTCTGAGTCCTTATCAGTCATTGCAAGGGCTTTGCTTCTGAGTAACAAAGGAAATTCTGGAAGGTTCCGAGCAGAGAGTGGCATAATCTGACTTCCCCTCACTGCTGGCTGAGAATATACACTATGGGGAGTCAGAGACAGAAGTCTGGTGACCATTTGAGAGTTTTGGGGTAGCATTTATAATAGTATCAAGCAGCAGAAATTTTACACATGAAATCAACCTGTAGTCCTCAGCTGACTATTAAGCTTTTGTTCCTATTTGCTTCATTCTCTGAGTTTTATCTGGAGGACCATTGTCTAGTACTTTTTCTTGCCCACAGCCTTGTGTAAAGCACTTACATATCATATGATCTTAGGTTAAACACTCATTTGCTGAGAAGACTGCAGGTCTCAAACAGCTTTATTCCTCTCTGTCTCTGATAATCTCCACAGAACTAAACACATACTGACTATTCAACAGGCACTTAGTGAATAAATACATGGGTAGAAATGTGCTCCATGTTTTTTGTCTCAATTTTTTGAGGTACAACAAACAGCTCCAGGCTTAGCTCTGCTGTATATTCCTGGAATTTCCTATCTTGAGGAATAAATCTAGGATCTGGTAGGAGAGCTGAGATTGAATCATTGTTTGTTTTTTCATTCTGGCATCTGGACATCAAACACTCCCACTCCCAAGATGGAGGATGGCTGGTTAATATTAGGGATGGACGGAAGAGCATCCACCTATACCTGCAATGTTTGGAATCCAGAATAATTCCCCCTTTTGCCCACTCTGGGAGGATTTATGAGCACTGGGGAATGCCTGCAAAGACTCCCCTGTTAGTCCAAAGATCTTAGCAGGTGGTTTACACACTAGAATTTAGAACTCAGCCCTGTTCAGATCACTCACTGAGCACATGTCCTTGATCTACTCCTTTGGCTTCTTAGGGTCTACTCTCTCCTCAACAGATTGGACCATGCAAAGAACCACTAGGTTCCTTTCTGAGCCTAAGATTCTTTTTTAGGTCTTCAAAATGCCTAAGTATTTGTTTAATAAATTATCATCTTAAAAATCCCATCTCTTGTTTTTGTTTCTCTAGGAGTTTCTTCCTCTGACTCAGAAGGGGACCCTAACAAAGAAGAGATGATTCGGTAATTCTAATAGCCTAAAACCCTTAGACCCCAAGAGAAGCCCCAATTAGCGTCTAGAACTTGAAGGAGGTGGTTCCATGGTAGATTTTAAATTATAAATATATATGTGTACATATACATGGAAAGATCTGGGGACAACAATTTGTTTTCGCTTAAATTGTGTCCAGCAGATTAATTTAAATCTTCCTAATATTTTAAAAAATAAAATGCCACTTATGAAATATTATAATATTTTTATCTACAATATTAAAAAATAAGCAAATAACTTTTAAAATATATTATAAAATAGTACTTATAAAGATAGATGTGGTGGAACACACCTA
Organism: Sigmodon hispidus; assembly: GCA_004025045.1. Lineage (NCBI taxonomy): Eukaryota > Metazoa > Chordata > Mammalia > Rodentia > Cricetidae > Sigmodon > Sigmodon hispidus. The sequence continues at coordinate 50,880 of PVIH01004589.1, forward strand.
TAATTGCAACACTTGGGAGGCTGAGACAGGAGGATTGCCATGAGTTTCAGACAGTATAAATGTCTTGGCAAATCATAGCTTTTTTGCTAAACAGTGGTACTGAATAAAGTTTTATCCATCTAGTTATTAACTTTTTATAACCTTGATTGAGCCTCTACTATGGCCCAGGTACTGTGCTAGATTCAGTGGACACCAAGAAAAATCACAGGTTTCCTGCCTGTGCAGGATTTCAGGTCTAGTAAAGAACATGTACAGGAAGTATAACAAGAAATGGACAAGAGTAATAAGGTCCAGTGGAATACAACCGTGTTCAGACTGTGTAGGACTCAACTCAATCCACCACTGATCAATGAAGGAGAAAGGGAGAACAAGAAAGGTTTTGCAGAGCTCTCCCCACAGGACAGAAGCTCCTGAAGGGAAGAAATCTCGATTTAGTCTACAAAGGTTCTGTGCATCTACCCTTCCAATAACTTGCTTTTAGCTCTTGTATGCTTATGAGCATTAGTAAGTAAAAGATTTCTCTTTCACCCTTTCGTCTCTTTCTGCCATCATTCACAAGGCCTTTGTCCCATTTCTCTTCCTGTGTCTGTATACCATCACCTCCTTAAAGGTCTTCCTCTCTGCCCCAGCCTCTCTCTCTTTTGTAGACTTGAACTGGTACCAGTTATTTCCAAATACATCATTCTGGTCCCATCTTGTTCCTGGCTTTGGAAAGATTATCTAAAGCTGAATGATGATGGTACACTCCTTTAATCCCAGCAGAGGCAGATGGATCTCTGAGTTCAAGGTCAGCCTGGTCTATAGAGTTTCAGGACGGCCAAGGCTACACAGAGAAATCCTGTCTCCAAACATCCCCTCCACACAAAGATAATCTGTAGAAAAGCAAAATCAAACAGGAAGCAAGTAACATTTCGAGTGGCCTCCATACAAAGCTGTATTCAGAGAATGTCAATCAGGCTACCCTCTGTCCCCACTACATCAGGCTCTCCAAGTGGATGGTACCTCTGCAAAGTGCACCACATTCATTTTCCTTCAATGTGTCTTGTAGGATTTCCTGTTGTGAAATTCCTAGTCATTGTCCACACCCAGTCTGAATGTTCCCTCTCTGGATTTTCATAATAAACTTCCGTTCATGCTCATCGATCCTCTCTGGGGGCCCCAGGATCTTGCTACAAAGACTAATAGATATGAGTTTTGATCTACAAGATTCAATAAATGAAAGAGACCTCATTTATTCATTTGCTTCAAATTTACTTGTTACCATAAAGATTTTAGCTTCAGTTGTATACCAAAGAGGCCAAATTAAAAGTGGCTTGAACAGCATAGATATTTATTTCTCATTTACATACAGATCGAGTTTGTCTGGCAAACGGGCTTCTCTGCCTAGTAGGTGCCAGCAAGGGACATTGTAGGTCTCTGGTGGCCAGGTCCAGCTTTGTGCTTCTTCTCATGCTAACATGCCGCCCCATCTCCTTAGTATGAAGGGAAGGGGTGAAGGACATGCCAGCCCTCCTATTGAGCCATTTCTCTGAAGCTCCACAAATCACTCTCCCTCGTGGCCCACGTCCAGAAAGTCACCAAGGGGCACACCTAGCCACAATGAAAGTTAGGAAATACTCTTTATACAGAGTAGCCGTGTGAAAACGCAAGTGGCGGGGCTGGAGAAATGGCTCAGTGGTTAAGAGCGCCCTCTGCTCTTCCGGAGGACCCGGGTTCGATTCCCAGCACCCACATGGCGGCTAACAACTGTCTGTAGTTCCAGTTCCAGGCAAACACCAAGGCAAATAAATAAAGTTTAAAAAAAAAAAAAAAAAAGAAAACGCAAGTGGCTCTCCTAATGTAGAGGGAAAAACGCTGTGGAGACAATGGTAGGCTATGTAATTTCTCTTCTTAGAACACTTGCTGCTTGTCTGGGGGGAACATTATTCTGAGTCTTTCTGTGCTCTTCAGTTGTACAGAGATCCCACAGGTATCCATTCTGAGCACGGTGAAAAAAAGGACCAGCTAAGCATCTGATGGGAGTTACCTCTTTAACCCTCCTAAAACACTTACAGACTATAAATGATGATTTACCCATTTTAGAGATGAAGAAACTGAGAGGCAACATCCAGGTCAAAGAAAGGGTAGCCTCTTGTCAGTGGTCACATGTCCCCAAAGGTGAGAGGCCCATGTTCAAGATCTTGAGGGCCCTTTAAGAGGGCCTGTTTCCCAGCGCTCTTTCAGACACCCAGAATCTTCCACCAAGAAGGCTACCCTTTCCCTCTGCTTTAGGCTCTCTCTCTTGCCAGGTTCTCTGGCCAGATCCTCAGATCTCTATCTTCACAAAACTAATTTTCTTTCTGCTTTCATCTCAAGAGTACTTCCTGGTTCAACTGTCTCTAAGTTAACTTGTATAAATTGGAAGAGCTTGTATACTTTAGGATATTTCTACTTTATGCCAGGGCAAAATCCCAGAAATAAAAATTTATAAAGCCTGGCCTCTTTTTTTTTTTCTTGCTCAAAATGAAAAGAGGAAGAGCTGGGTGTGTGGCTCAGCCGATGGAGCCCGGTGTACTCAAAGCCCTGGATTTGATCCCCAGGATCACATAAAACAGGCATGGTGGCTCACACCTATAATCTGAGCACTTAGAAGATAAAGGCAAAGGGACTGGAAATTCAAAATCCCCCTCAGCTACATCACCAGTCCAAGGCTAGCAGAAAGAAACAGAGAAGAAAATAAAGAGAGAAAGTCAAATTTAGTGGTACAGACCTTTAATCTCAGCTCTTGAGAAGCAGAGGCAAGTGGATCACTGCAGCCTCAAGGCTAGCCTGGTCTACCAAGTGAAACCCTGTCTTTAAAAAGAAAGGAGGGGGAGGAAGGAAAAGAAGAAAAGGAAAAAGAAATGAGAAGTACAGTACAGAATAGGGCAGCAAAATAGAGCTTTAAAAATTATCTCCTGCCCATGCTGTGCCCATCTCTTGTGAATCTCAAGTCACTGTTGATACATCTGACTCATGCTGAATGCACCCCAAGCAAAGAATCCAAGGCTAAGAATGTCGTCTTTATGTGTGTATTGCCCAACAGAATGTGTAGCAATGAAACAGTGGTGAATACTTGTAGAATACTGAAATGACTGGTTTTGCTGACTTTCACATGCAGTTATAGTTCCGTCTAATAATCTATATTTTAATAATTTCTCAGAATCCAGAAGCCAAATGAGTTGTCATCCACTCCCACTACCTCTGCAGCCCAAGGCCAGCCCAGAGTGTCCACCATCCAGCAGGTACACCAATTTAGGCTGAACATGGTGGCCATGACTGGCTTGCATGTCAAGGTGATGCTCTCCAGCATTGAAATCTAATCACTTTGTCCTTCTGCTACATGAATGAGCTCATTGCTTCCTATGGCTTTGGGAACCTAGTCTCCTCCTTGGGAAAAACATCATAGGAAAAGAGACACCTGAGCCGTTAGCCTCTGGCACCTCTGTTTTATAAAAAGTGCTGATCAGATGTGAATCAATGGGTATACATTTTAACTTTACTTCATGGAACATGGAATAATTCTACTTTCTTTTTTAAAAAAATATTTATTTTATTTTATATGAATTGGTGTTTTGCCTGCATGTATAACTGTGTAAGGGTGTCAGATCTTGGAATTACAGACAGTTGTTAGCTGCCATGTGGATGCTGGGAATCAAACTCAGGTCCTCTGGAAGAACAGTTGGTGCTCTTAACTGCTGAGCCATCTCCCCAGCCCAGAATAATTCTACTTTCTAAGGCGAGCAGGAAGTTGGGTTTTTTTGTTTTTATAATTGACTCACATCTTTCAAGTTGATGATAATGTTTATTATAAAACACTCAATGTATAGAAAAGCATGTTAAGTAAAAACTTTAATCAGAGCTGGAGAGATGGTTCAGTGGTTAAGATGGAGTATTGCTTTTTCAGAGGACCCAAATTCAATTCCCAGCACCTACTTTTAGTCAGCTCACAACCAATCATAATTCCACTTCCTGGGGATCCAGCTGCCTCTTCTGGCATCCATGGGTACCTGCAGGCATATGCACAAATAGAGATACATACCTTTACATATAATTAAAAATAAAATAAATTTAAAAAAACATCAACTTTAGTCAAGCTTGTATCTCTACACTCCTATTCTCAGATGAATCTCCTGTCAATAGTGATAACTGCTAGGAGAGACTTTCAGGCATTTTCTAGTCATATATTAAAATATTCATGTATGCATGTATTTTATTTAAATTAGATTTTCTAGATGCATTTGCTGCATGTCAACGATAATCTAAATAAATATATTTTGATGTATTGACCTGCAACTTAAAAAATATTGAGGATTACTTATCTAACCTCTTCAATAATGCAAAGGGTCAACTTTGAGTTCAGATCTCTTGGTCTTTAAACAGTGGTTTGTGTAGCCCAGGGATACCTGGGATCAGCCCTCTTTAGATCAGGGCTAGTTACTTGAGCCCATATCAGGGTGGGAGAAGTATTTTACAGCCAGCCTGACCTAGGAAGAAATGCAATCGGTTCAGTCTACAATCTCAAGTTTATACTTCATGAATTGAGAAAACACTGGTCTTTGGATTTAAGATTAATTTTATATAACAAAGTCTGTAGATCTGTTATCTCAGTTTATCCATGTGTCAACCTGGGTGACAATGAATGTATTGTTGACTTTCTTCTTACAGTGTCAGAGTCCTACCAACTATTTGCAAGGCCTGGATGGGAAGCCTATTATTGCAGCTCCAGTATTTACAAAGGTAATCAAATAAGACTTCTTTCTTTCTGCCAGGGCTTTAAACGCCACGAACCCAGACAAAGGACCTAAGATCCTCTGATTTTATCTCAGGATTGCCTTTTGGAAGTACAATGTAGGACATAAGGGTTTCTGTGTTTTGGTCTTTTCTATGGTCTTCTGTCTAGTCCCAGATTTATTTATTTTATTTTACTTTTTGAGATGGGATCTCATATATCCTAGCTTGGCCTTGCACTTGCTATGTAATTTAAGATAACCTTGAACTTCTGATCCTCTTTACCTCAGCCTCTTGAGTGCTGGGATTACAGGTGTATACAGCTACACTCAATTTATTCATTGCTAGGAATTGAATTCAGAGCCTTGTGTGAACTAGGCAAGCACTCTCTCAGTTAAGCTGCATCCCCAGCCCCTCCCTTTTCCAAGTCTCAGATTTCTTTTCTTTTTTAAAAACTAAAACAGTTGTCAATTTTTTAAAAAAAGATTTATTTATTTATTAAGTATACAGTGGTCTGCCTGCATGTGTCCCTGCAGGCCAGAAGAGGGCACCATATCTCATTACAGGTGGTTGTGAGCCACCATGTGGTTGCTGAGAATTGAACTCAGCACCTCTGAAAGAACAGCAGTGCTCTTAACCGCTAAACCGTCTCTCCAGCCCTGCCAATTTTATTTTTATATTTCACATATGTTGTGAAAATTGTACTTTTTTTTTTTTGAGACAAGGTTTTTTCATGTAGCCCCAGCTGTCACTGGATCTGACTCTGTAAACCAGACTGACCTTGAACTCATGTAGATTTGCCCGCCTCTGCCTCCTAAGGGCTGGGATCAAAAGTGTACACCCACCACTGCCCAACTGCAACTGCACTTTTGAGCTCCACTGCTTCCCTTCAAAAGTGATCTCTCTGTTAGGAAGAGGAAAGTCTTCCTTGTCAAGCAGCCAGAGAACACTCAGGCTCAGCACTATGATCTCCTGGTGAAACAGAACAAAAATACAAACTGATAAAGGGCCTTTCTGCTCTTGTCTGTCTGGCCCAGTCATGTCAGGACAAATGGGCACCATCATGGGTGAGAAGGAGGTCTCAGCATTGGAGGTCCAGACATCATGTGCAGGTGGCTTCATTCCAAAAGCAAGAGGGCCACTCTCTCATTGGCATTATGGGTGGGCCTCCCATTTGGGATGCAGGCATCAGGCCTGGGCAAAAAGGACCCAGGAGACTGGAGAGAGGCAGGATCATGGCCCCAGCAGAAGGAGCTGAAGGTATCTTTCCTTGTTGAAATGCAGCTGTTGTTTTGTCAACCAGGCTACCTAGGCCTAGTCTTTCATTCATTTCCAGTAGAAAAAGTCTTTCACATTTTTTTTTTTTTTTGCACTACCACTGCAATCTGCCTTCCTCACAGATGGAGAAAGAATCATGGGTAAGATACATATCACAATAGTCCCAATAAAACTTAGGCATGTTGCACCTCAGGCTGTTGACTACCCAGTTCCTCATTGCCCCAAGTCTCAGATTTCTAAGGGTAATTGTTGTCGTTAGGAAGATGAACTCACTGCTAACCATACTGACTGACCCTTGTGGACATTCTAAAGGTTGTTAAACACTCACTCCTGAAAATCAGGTGACAAGATTCTGAATACTTGTTCTTCTAAAGTTGTATCCTGACTTTCAGGAGGATCTGGTTGTGGGGCTTGCCTCTGATGCTCAAGGAAATAGAGCCAAGTGATTTTTGGGAGATTTAACATAAAGCCTGGATTAGGACAAAGAACTTGATCATCTATTTTGGGGTATTATAGACTATCTAGTCACCAAATTTTAAATCACACAACCTTTGTGTTTTGAACCTAAAAATCCAGTTAAAGATTCTCATTTACAAAGGAAAAAAACCAAGAGAGGGTCAGAGATTAAACTAAAATTCAGTCAATATCTCAGGACTGGTTAATGGTAAATTAGGAGAAGAAACAAGTTTTTCCACTTCTAAGACTATGATTCTCTCTATGTGCAACACGCACTATTACCTAAGACAGTGAATTCAAAGATGAAAAAATAAGTCACATTGGGTTTTTTGATATTATGAAGATCAAATGTGTCTTCTTGATATTCTTCTTAGTATAAACAGCAAATGTAAGCCCAAATTCTATCAAAAATTATGGCTCAAGCCATGGATGTTAATTGTGGTTGGTTTTGTTCTCCAAGGGTCTGGAAAACACTTTTGGTTGTCACATGAGAGGGCTATGCTAATGGCTTTTGTATGTATAACTGTGCAAGGATGTCAAATCTTGGAATTACAGACAGTTGTTAGCTGCCATGTGGATGCTGGGAATCCAACTCAGGTCCTCCAGAAGAACAGTCAGTGCTCTTAACCTCTGAGCCATCTCTAAAGCCTTTTAATGGCTTTTGGAGATGTTAAACACAGCACAGCACATTGGGTGCCAGCCTCCCCTCCCCCTAAAGAATTATCTGGCCCCAAATCTCCAGACTGCCCAAGATAAGGAACCCTGATTTCAAGGGAAAAAGGCGAATGAGGTCTTTTCTAGCAGTACTGACTGATATGCTTGTTAGATCCACAGCTGTCCTAGGAGTTCAGCCGTATTGGATGGGATCATCCAAGATGGCTTCCCCAAATCCACCAGAGTCTAGAGTAATCCCTGTCTACCCAGTTCCATGTCAATTAGGCACATTTCCTTGTGTGAATAAGATATCTGCTTTTTAGATTCATTTAATAATCTGCCTCAGGTGTTTCAGCCTCTCTATTGTAAAAGACTAGAAATAGAAAAATTCCATGTTATAATCTAGCAGACCCGAGACTCTAAAGAGAAATTGTGGATGGACTATGTGTGTGTGTGTCTGTTGTGTGTGTTACAGTTAGTAGAGCTATTTTTGTCATCTCTTATTGACACTGCTAAGCCATCTAGCCTTAAGAGACAGCATCAAAGTGACACAGAAATAAAGCATTTCTCATGTCCATTCATCACAGATTAGAGACAGTGCTTCAAAGGTAGCTAACTCACCAAATACTCTGGTGGTCCTAATAGGCTTCTTTCTTCCCGTTCTCAGCACCTCCCACCATTCAATTTCAAATCTTAAGTGTGCTAAGATTCTTATCACCCAGAGCACATGCCTTGTATACTTCTCACAGGCAAAGCTGTTTATATTTTAGGTTTTTGGTTTTTTTTTTTTCCCCAGTCACCCTGAAAGCTATGTGTAATGTGCAGATAGAAGTTTAATAGGTGAAGTCTGGCACATTGATGTATGCCTATAATCCTAATAATCTAGAGGCTGAGACAGAAAGGAACTGTTCAAGGCCAGCCTGGGCTACATAGAAAGACCCTCTATCAAAAACTAAGTTTAAAAGGCTTTTTTTTTTTTTTTAAGAGTCTGGATTCAGGATGTAATTCAGTGGTTAGGAACTTATCTAGCAAGCATGGAGACTTGTGTTTAACCCTCAGCACAAGAGGAGGAAGAGGAGGAGGAAGAGAGAGAGCGAGAGCGAGAGCGAGAGAGAGAGAGAGAGAGAGCGAGAGAGAGAGAGAGAGAGAGAGAGAGAGAGAGAGAGTTGGAGTTGCATAGGACCCTTTAATATTCTTTATATTTAATTTCCAAGGTCAATCAAAGCATTCATTTTCACTACTTAGGTAATTCTGAGCATCTCTCTCTGAGTAGATGTTCTGCTTGGCAGATACATATCTCTTTTACAAATAAAAATGGAAAATGAATCAATCATCAGATACAGTGAATCACATGAGAAGGCTGCGCTATTAGCCTGCTGGTGGGAAATCCTGCTCTTGGTATACAGACGCAAACTGTGAGGAAGCTTTCTCTGCCCTCTGAATGTGGGCTCTTGTCTCCATTAATGGGATTGTCCAGGGACATGGGGCACCAGGATAGGCTGGGGCTCAGATTCCAGAGATTTATCAGCCGCCGTGTGCTTGCGTTAGTCTCCGTCAGTGCGAGCAGGATTGAGGTCACAGTCACTGCCAGTGTCATTGGCGAATTTCTGAGTCACAGTTACCAAGGATGGTATTTCACCACCAAGCAATGATAGCAGGTGATTTGCATATATCTGTCCAGGTTATTCTGTCTCTGTTTATCCCTTCAGGGACTTCTGGTGACATGGTTCCTGTGACTCACCTTTTATACAGACCAGCAGAGCATTTCTTTGCCAATTATGGCAAGCCATCATTTTCCCCAAGACTGATTGGAGGGTTTTATTTAACTCCTTTTTTTCCTTCTTTGGTGGTTTTTCTTTTATGGAAGGTTTAAGTGAAAAGGAGAATTGGCCAGCCCAGAGTTCAGAGCAGACTATGGCTCTGTATGAGTTTAGTCAGGGAGGGTGCCTGTGCCTTTTCTTTGCTGTTTGTGCATTGGTATGTGCTTATGAAAGGTAGGCAAGCACTGTGCAGCTGAACTATGTTCCCAACCCCCACCCACTTTTGTTGTTGTTGTTTTAGACACAGCCTCGTGTAGCCCAGGCTGACCTTGAACTCTCTAAGTAACAGTGGATGAGTTTGAACTCTTGATCCTCCTGTTTCCAACTCCTGAATGTCAGAGTTAGTTACAAGGTATTCGAGACCACACCTGCTTTATGCAGTGCTGGGAATCAAACCCAGGACTTTGTACCTGCTAGGCAACCTCTCTACCAACTGAGTTACATCCTTAGCCCACCTTCTACAGTTTGTTTCTTTTATTCTATTTATTTAGATTTATTCATTTACTAGGGGCTGGGTGTGGTGTACAATACATGCAACTTATAGGGGTCAGTTCTGTCCCTCCAGGGATAGAACTTAGGTTGTAAGTCTTGGCGATAATTGCCCTTCCCTGTTGAGACATCTCCCTGTCCTTCCTATGTTTTGAAACACTCTGTGGATGGTGCTAGACCACCCTTCCTCCTCTTGGCAACATTAAAAACACTTCATTCTGCTTTGGAAGAGGACAGCACTCACACTTCGGGAGTGTCGAGGGAGGGAGGTGACCAAATTAGAATCTTTCTGCTGTCGCCTCCCACTCAATGGCAGCTGCCCTGGCGGGTTTTCAAGGCTGCAGCCCTCCCTGGCTATGGCTGCTTCAGCAGTAATTTGAAGAGTGTAGGGAGCAGGGGAAGCAGCAGTTTGAAGAGCACTGCATTATATAACAGTGGAGGCAGGAAACCGGAAATAACTGGGCCAGTGGACAGATCCAGTCTGAGGACTTCTGGGGTCCTGCTTCCCAACCCACCAAACCAAACACTTACCTGACCCATGACACCAGTGACAACCAAGTAGCAAAGAGCTTTTTGTCTAGTTTTTTTTTTTTTTGGTTGTTAGATCTCTCTCTCTCTCTCTCTCTCTCTCTCTCTCTCTCTCTCTCTCTCTGTGTGTGTGTGTGTGTGTGTGTGTGTGTGTGTGTGTGTGTGTTGTATGCATGTCATGGCCCAAGTGTGGAAGTCATGGGACAACTTGTGGGAGCCAATTTTTTTCTTTCACCATGTAGGTCTTGGACTTGAACTCAGATCTTTAGGCTTGGTGGCAAGCCCATCTGCTATTGATCTATATCAGTAAACCTTTCTGGGCCAACTCCAGCCTAAGACACTGTACACAGTTATCTGCATCATGCCCAAAGGTACAGAAACACCTGGATTTAAAAAATAATAACAAAATGAACCTTGGAGCTACCCTTAAAAATATTTGTATATTTTGTTTTACGTGTACAAGTGTTTCATCTGCATATATGTCTATGTACCCCATGCATGCCTGGTGTCCAAGGAGGCCTGAAGAGCACATCAGATCTCCTAGAACTGGAGCTGCAGACAGTTGGGAGCCACCATATGGATGCTGGGAATCAAACCCAGTTTCTTTGCATGAACAAGTACTCCTAACTGAAAATGTATTTTAACCAACAAGGGAGACACTATTTCTGAAGATATCTTTACACTGTGTCTGCCAGTCAGGATCCCCTAAGCAGGAACCCACATTTGTAACACCTGACACAGGGTAGGGACAAATAGGGCATATGGTTGAATGTACTCTATGGTAAGGACTTCTATTGTTGTAAGGGTCTGAGCGTCAGAAAGAATAGAAATAGAGGCCCATACTGACAGGTCATAGGGACCCTCCAGACTGTCAGGCTTATAATGAGTGAACTCTATGATGACTCATATGGAAGGTTTGTACTTTGGACACTGTTTTACTTCAGGAGACTGTGGACTTTTGACTATAGTGACTTTAGTTCGGATCCATAATTTCTAGTAAAGATTAACTCAGCCATCCTCAGTTGAGGACTGATTGATTGATTGATCCTGTTTACCTGTAATGAAGTGAGATAAATGTGATGATTGAACCAAGTCTGTGCACCTTCTGTGTATTTGCCCATGTTTTGGGACTGTAACGATCTACCAAAGGCTGGGTGCTTTACACAGGAGAGATGTGTATTTATCTTACAGTTTGTGGGTTTCAGGGATCTAACAATGGTATAAGCTTAGCTCTGATGAAGATGTTGAGGATGGTAACACATGGTGGGAAAGAGACAGGAGAGAATTAGGCATCCAGACAGAAGGTTGGATTTTTAAAAGAAAATGGAGCTGGGAGATAGTACTTGCTATTCTTCCAGAGGACCTGTGTTCTCTTCCCAGCAACCACACGTCAGTATAATCATTCATAACTCCATTTCCAGGGGATCCAATGCCCTCCTCTGGCCTCCCTGAGCACCAGGCAGACATTCAGGCAGGCAAACACCATGCATAAATAAACACGTTTTTGAAAAAGAAAGTAAAAAGGAGCCAGTAGCACAGGTCCCATTGCTCCTTAACACCGTTACACTTAGGAACAAGTGTCCACCATGTGAACATTTAGGGAGAAAATGTTTTTTTTAATTTATCTGTTTATTTTACATCCCAACCCCCCTCAACCTTCCCCCCACTGGCTCCTCCCCCACACCCTCCCAATCTTCTCCTCCTCTGTCTCTATCAAGGAAAGGACAGGAGTAGACACATTTTAATCCAAATCAGTATCACATCATTAGAAGACACCTAAGATCTGCTGCAGTGTCATGGGCTCTTCATCTAATGGCTAAACTAATCTGAGTCTAGCCATATGAGCCATCTCCTTGTGAGACTTTATAGACAATCACACATTTTTCCAGGCATAGTGGCATAGGCCTCTAATTCCAGCCCTCTGGAGATGAAAGCACGAGAAACGAGAATCAAGGCGGAGTTCAAGGTCATCCTCAGCCACCCAACACGTTTTGGGTCACTTTATCTGAAAAACAAAAGCAAAAGCAGTGACAGCAAGATGCCTTCAGCTGTGGGGACTGAAGAAATAAATGCCTTAGCAGTTAAAAGCATATATTGCTCTCCAGTGAACCCAAATTCAGAGGGCTGTGTCTTTCAGGCAACTCACAACAGTTTGTGACCACAGCTTCAGGCGCTCTGGTGCCTTCTTTTGGCCTCAGAAGCCATTTTACTCACATGCACACAGACATGTAATTGAAATTAAATTCTCAAAAAAGAAAAGAAAAAGCAGGTAAAGGTACTTGTCTCCAATCCCGATGACCTATGTTTGATCCTCAGGTCCTACATAGTAGAAGAAAAGAGTCAACTCCTGCCAGTGGTCCCCTGATACACACATAGGTGGTGCAATACTCATGGGCCTCTAAAAACACAGTCAATAAAAATGCAATAAACTTTAACTTGAGGCTGGAGAGATGGCTCAGTGGTTAAGAGCACTGGCTGCCCTTTCAGAGGATCCGGGTTCAGTTCCCACATGGCAGCTCACAACTGTCTGTAACTCCAGTTCTAGGGCTTTCTCATACACACAAATACATGCATATAAAGTAAAAATAAATAAATCTTTAAAAAAGAAGGAGGAGGAGAAGAAATAAAGAAAGAGACCACAATATGCAGTATAATAAATAACTTTCAATAGCTTTTTCTAAGTGGCTTGTGAGTTAACCCTTGGTTATCTCCCTGCTGAGAGCTGACTCCTATGGGAATGAACTTCTACCTTCTACCCTGGACATTAGCAGGCCTACTCCCTACACTGCCATTGTAGGTGTCTTGGCTGACCCTTCCACATAGAGCACAGGTCTCCACTTCCATTGTTAAATGAGAAATTACAATCACAAGACAGGCCTTCTCTCAGCTGAGGGTCCTTCTGCAAGTGTACTGTGCAGACGCCCTGCTGAGAACTAGTTCAGCAAATGAACCCAGCCACAAACCATGTTAGAATGTGTAGATTGATGTCATTCTCCATTTATCCATTTATAAAAGTGCTGTATATTACTTACACAATCCCTTCCCCACCACCATCTTTTATATATACATGTTTGTTTGTTTGTTTGTTTATTGGTTTTTCAAGACAGGGTTTCTCTGTGTAACAGTCCTGGCTGTCCTGGAACTCACAGAGATCTGCCTGCCTCTGACTCCTGAGTGCTTGGATTGAAGCAGTGTGCCACCACACCTTGTTTTTTTGGGGGAGGTGCTGACCTGATTTTCTAACTTGTTTACTTTGGAAGTAATAAAAACTTCATTACATATTAATTCTAGAGAGATGTTGGACTGCCACCAGGGTTTTCAATAGGCACCAAAGTCAACATTTTAGCCCAGAATTTTCTCAAGAGGTCAGGGAGAGGACACAACACGTGGGTGTTGCCCGCCTTCTAGCTTGTCATTATAAAATGTGTTGGGGAAATGGGGAATAACTAGATTTTCAATCCAAGAGCACTTCTATTAATTTGTAAATCACTCTGTGTTTATTCAGCTCATAAATGATTTCAGCAAACAAACTTGGCACCGAAGAACAAAATACTGATGTTGAACTATAGTGCCCCCTGGCAACAATAAAACTGTTTCACAGACCTCTGACTTAAAAGTCAACTGCTGTGCTCATTCATTTAGGACCTGAGTTCTACCTTTTGACTTTGGAACAAGACCTTGTCATCTACAAAACTCATGCTTGAAAACTGTGCAGTTGACCAAAACCACCCCACTTTGTAATATTTTTAAGTAGGCTTACTGTTTTGTTAGGCATTACTCATAGCTGTTGGGGAGGCAGGGAGTGTCTATTGTAGCCCATGTCACTAGACTAAGGGTTATAAATGTGTCAGGGCAAGTCACAAAGCATCATAAACTTTGTGTAGACAAGAACTGTAAAAACACCCAAACACACACACATAAATTAAAGGATTGAATGACAAAAGAAAAAAATGAAAACAGAAATTACTAAAAAAAAAAAAAAAAGTAATTTTCTCTACTCAAAATGTTTGACCTAATAGTTAATAAATTCTATTAGCACTTAAACAGAGGTAAATGCAAGAAATACTAAAGAGTCTTGGAAGGGTTGGATGGTGCTGTCTTCCAAACTAGACTCAGTATATACTAACCAGGTTGAAGCTGCTGGAGATGTAGGAGATTTGGAAAGAATCCTGGGGTGGAGATGGCGTCCTAAAATCCAGCAATAGGATACGGCCCCCAGACACATTGGTGATGACATACTCCTCTCATCCCAGATGCTACAGAACCTGTCAGCCTCTGAGGGGCAGCTGGTTGTCTTCGAGTGCAGAGTAAAAGGAGCCCCATCCCCAAAAGTTGAGTGGTACCGAGAAGGGACCTTAATAGAAGACTCTCCGGACTTCAGAATCTTACAGAAGAGTAAGTGGATGCTTTTCTGATAGTCTTACATCTTTAAACAAGTGTTTCATATAGGTTTGGTTTTGTGTTTTTTAACAACAAATTAAATAGATAGTAGAAAGCTAATATAAAAGGGCTGGAGAGATGGCTCAGCAGTTAAGAATACAAGGAGGCTTATAACTGTTTAAAACTCCAGTTCCGGGCATCTTACACCTTCTTCTGACCTCTGTGACACTGTAAGCACAATGTACACAGACAAACCTACTGCCAAAAAAAACCATATACCTAAAAGGTCTTTTTTTAAACTAACATAAAAATCACTTTAAGAATTATCTCCTAAGAATAAGTTGTATTAATATATTGGTATATATTCTTCAAGATTTCTTTATACATATTTTTAATTTTAAAAAATGAGTCATATATGTGCATATATATATATATGTTGTAATTGATTTTGCTTTTTGAGATAGGATCTCACTGTGTAGTTGTGGCTGATCTGGAATTATGTAGACCAGGCTGGGCTTGAACGTACAGAAATTCTCCTGCCTCTGTCTCCCAAGTGTTGGAACTAAAAGCATGTTCCACCATGCCCAACTATAATTGATTTTTCAACACAAGAGATGATAGACATCTTTCCATATTAATATGGTTTTCTTACTTTTATTTATTATTTTGAATTTTAGTTATACTTATTTATTGCATGTGTGTCTGTGTGTGTGGATATTTGTACTACAGAACACTTGTGAGGTCAAAGGATAACTTATAGGAACAGTCTTACACTTTCACTGCGTGTGTCTTGCAGACTGAACTCACACGACCAGCCTTGGTGACAAGTGCTTTTGCCCACTGAGCCATTTTGTCAGCCAAGATTATAATTTTTCTTTCTTGCAGTTATAAGCATTGAACCCAGGACCTTCTGCATGCCAGGCAAGAGCTCTACCACTAAGCTATATTCAAGTTTTGTTATTTTTAAAACTAGAATAAGCCATGGGCCAGTCAGATAGCTCAGCAGGTAAAGGCTTCTGCTTAAGACCTGAGTTTTATCCCAGGATCCACAGGATGAAAGGAAAGAGCTGATTCCTGAAAATTGTCCTCTGACCTCCACACCAACTATGGCTGGTACATGATAGACAGACAGACAGGCAGATAGATAGATGCATGCATATATACATAGATGATAGATATATAGATGAGAGATATATTAGTAGATGATAGATACATGCATGCATACATATATAGATGATAGATACATAGATGAGAGATAAATACATGCATACATACATAGATGATAGATAGATAGATAGATAGATAGATAGATAGATAGATAGATAGATCTGAATCCCAGATCTCTCAGCCAGTTTTCCTTACCTGGGACCTGAAGCTTATGTTCACTATGTGAACCCAGGAGTTCTGCAAAATGAAGCACCATTTAGCATCTCTCCAGTTGCCTCTCTGTGACCTTGAGGTCACTGGTACTTGGGTCTTTACTTAACCTTGACACATAATCTTTATGTCTTCACCCTGGAGTAACAAGACACTGAGATCTAGAGGAAGCTTCTGATGCCAATGCAGCTTTTCAGTAAAGCAGATGCTCACAGCCTTTTGTTTTTTCTTCCTTTAGAACCTCGATCCATGGCAGAGCCAGGTAAAGATTGTCTCAACTATAACTTATTGTTGTAATTGCTCTAAGATTGTTAAAAATTCTAGGAAGCTCCAAATGAATGCTGGCTGTTATTATTGGAGGAGGAGGGGTCATGTTCAAATTAATTTAATGTTTGATATAAATATAGTTAATTGTTTTATGTTTTCCTGGGGACATTTCCCCTTTGACCATTATTCCTACTCACTTCATATCCTTCTCAAAACTGGGCTTGGAATTTTTTTGATGCCAATTCCAATCCCACAGCCTTTGTGTCTCAAACTTAATGGACTAGAGGCTGGGAATATCAACAATTGAGAACACTAGTCTAACTTACTCAAAGCCATGGGTTTGAGCCCCAGAACCGGTCAAAATAAAGTAATTAACTTGTGGATCAGATTCAGAAATTTACAGAGGTTAAATAAAGTATGTGTGCTGTTTCTTGATTTGGTTTTGGAGAATACTGAAATAAAAGTGAGATTCATGAAGCATTTGCCTATAAACAACAGGAGTCGGTTACAAACCAGAGCCCTCAGGCTGTATTTGTAACTCTGCAAAAATTGCAGTTCTCTTCTAACAGCAAAGACATTTCAGAAGTAGGCACAGAACATTCATATTGCACACCTACGCTAGACCACAGGATATATAATGAAGACAAGGATTCTTTCTTGTAATGACTAACCAGTATTGCCTGCCGTGGCCTCCTGGGAAGTTCTTCTAAAACAGCGGTTCTCAGCCTTCCTAATGCTGTGACCCTTTAATACAGTTCCTCATGTTGTGATGACCTCAACCATAAAATTACTTTTGTTGCTCCTTCATAACTGTAATTTTGCTACTGTTATGAATCATAATGTAAACATCTGTTTTCCAATGATCTCTGGTGACCACTGGGAAAGGGTCATTTGACTTCCAAACTACAAGCCATTGGCTGAGAACCACTGTTCTAGAAAGTGCTAGATGACTTAACTCAGCCATCATGAAGTACTGAGATGCTAAGCTTCCCCTAATATAATTGCTTTAGTAATGTGTTTTAATGACCCTGCGCTTCTCTGGTTTTCAAAGACTATCTAACTGTATTAATTTTAGGTTCTAGTCATATCTGAGAATGACCTGTATTGGCAATCTGAGGACTGTATGCTATGTATCAGGCTAATCCAGGGGAATGACAATGTTATGAAGGGAGGTGCACTTTGCTCTCCTCTCCCCTGGAATTTCTACCTTATCTATCAGCTAACTGCTACTACTTAAGCAAAGCATCCATTCACTGTCCAATTATCTGTGCTGCTGGGGATCAAACCCAGGACCTCAGGCATGTTAGGCATGAGCCCTCCTGCTGATTTATACCCCCACCCCAAGCCCTTCTGCCCAATTTTAAACAGTGGATTCTGTTTAAAATTATCTCACTTTGTAATTTCCCCATGAAAATGAGAGACTGGGAGTTGGAAAACCATTTTCCAACAGGAGGCTTTTCTCTATCCAGCCTTGTTCCATAGCCGATTTTAAATAATCACTCAGAGGCTTAATATAAATTACAAACTGCCCTGTTGCTCAGGCTTATTACTGACTAGCTCTTACAGCTTAAATCAACTCATTTCTATTAATCTATGTTTGCCTATGTTCCATTACATCTTGCTCCTCTGGTGGATGGTTAGGATCTGCTCCTACTCCACCTTCTTTCCCTGTCTCTCTGCGTGGACTTCCCATCTGGCTCTATCCTGCCTTGCTATAGGCCAAAGCAGCTTCTTTATTAACCAATGGAAATAAAACATATTCACAACTTACAGGAAGGAAGACATTCCACAGCACTATTTCAATAGTTTTTCTGTTTAACATGTACTTCCTTTTCCTTTGACTACCCCCCATTTGTTTTTGTGACTTTTGAAAAGTTTATTGTTAGTTTCATTTTATCATCTGGGTTGATGATAGAAACAGAAGGTGTACTATGTGTAACCACTGGTCTTGGTTCCTCTAGTTGGCAAATGCCGAAGAGAATAAGAAATCAGGAGCCTGAGGGAAGCCTGTGCTGCACCTTTGGGGAATATGGATCAATTGTTAGAGGGTTCCCCTAGTGTTATATGTAACACATTACCACAAAACCTTCTTGTCAATGCTCAGCCTGTCAGCATGAGCCGTTGTTTTCAATCTTTGGAATCTTTCAGCCTCCTAACCCATCGATTTGATAAAATACTTATCTGGGGCTGTTGTAAAAGGTTCTGGCCTGGACTTTCCAGGCCTGGATCAGAGGTTTGATCCCATACTCAGCCCCAATTAGCCTCAAGTAATCACACACAGGCTTGTATTATTTTTATGCTGATTGGCTTAGGGCCCAGGCATATTGCTAGCTAGCTCTTGCTCTTAAACTAACCCATGTTTAGCCATGAGGCTTGATACCTTTTCTTAGAGCAGCATTTCAGCTTCTTTCCTCTGCGTCTGCTGCCATCTCATTGTTGTGTCTCCATCGCATCCCTGTGATATCTCTGTTTGTTCTTCCTGTACTCAGAGTTTTCTTAGCCTGGTAGCCCCACCCTCACTTCCTGTCTGCCTTTTGGCCAATCAGCTTTTATTAAACCCATAGGCAGAACAATTATTTAAAATGACAGGAAACATAACATAATCCCACTACACGGGACAGCTGTTTTCAAAGAACTAATTAAATCAACCTCTATGTCAATGTTTATAGAATCATCATTTGATATCATTTAACCCCACAATTCTGTCTCCATGATGAAGTCATTAGCTTTTCTGTCTTGCTGGTACACAGAGGAGATCTGCACTTTAGTCATCGCTGAGGTGTTTCCAGAAGATTCTGGATGCTTCACCTGCACTGCAAGCAACAAATACGGCACAGTGTCTAGCATTGCACGCTTGGATGTGAGAGGTAAGTGCTCCCTTGCTTTAGACTGTGAGTAGACTTCAGGGTCCTGGCTTTTGTTTGTTTTTTGAGACAGGGTTTCTTTATGTAGCCTTGGCTGTTCTGGAATTGACTCTGTAGTCTGTAGTCCAGGCTGGCCCCTCTGCCTCTCAAGTGCTGAGACTAAAGGTGTACACCACCACGGTCCAGCCCAGAGTCATCTTTTCTTCCTGATTTGCAGATGAATCATAAAGATTTAAATTAGTCACTATGCAAGTACATGCCAAGGCCTGATGTGGAAAGCCAGTAAGTGCAAGGCTGGCTAAAAAAGAAGAAAAAAAGATTTAAATTAGGGCCTGGAAAAATGACTCAGCAGTTAAGAGCACTGACTAGTCTTCCAGAAGACCTAGGCCCAATATCCAGCACTCATAGGGCAGCCTCACAACTATCTGTAACTCCAGGTCCAGGCTATCCAACACCCTCTGTGGCCTCCAAGGCCACTGCATACATGTGGTGTATGTATATACATGAAAAGCACTCACACATAAAATAATGATAAAGTATCATTGAAAATGTTTAATTATTAAGAAAATTGTTCCTGGGGGCTGGTGAGAGGATAGCTCACCAGGTAAAGGTACCTCCCACCTTCTGCACCTTCTGTTTCTATCATCAATTCCGTCCCTGAGACCCACACAGCAGAAGAACGCTGACTTCAGCAAGCTGTCCTCTGACCCCTGCCTCGACATGCCCATATGACTGTTACATACATGCACAAAAATAAAATAATAACAATGGTAAAAAGAAAAATGCTCTTGTGTTGAGCTGGTAAATTACTTGCCTAGCAGGCGTGAAGCCCTGGGTTTCTTTGCCAGCACTCCCTAAACCAGGCATGATGGTGCACACCTGTGATCCCCAGCACTAGGAACATGAAGGCAGGAGAATCAGGAGTTCAAGGTCATTGGCAACACAGTGAGTTCAAAGCCAGCCTATCTGGCCTTGAATGTGAGACCCTATCTCTAAAAAAAAGAGTTTACAATGTTTAGTTTTCAGGTTCTTATTACACTCACAACCACAGTCTCCTCAGTGACCCCTGCTGTCAATTTATACTTCCCGAGAAGGCAGCTCCCTGGCTTTATATAAATTTCTCTAGTTCTTAAGAGAACTTCAAGGGGCTGGAAGATAACTCAGTAGGTGAAGTGTTTGCTTCACAGACTTGTGAACCTGAGTTCAGTGCCCTGAATCTACATAAAAAAGTCAGGCATGGTAGCTAGCTTGTACTTGTAATCCCTTAGCTGGGGTGGATCTCTGGAACTCAATGCCATGAATACCTGAAGTTGTCCTTTGACATCTACATGTACACACACACACACACACACACACACACACACACACACAGAAACACACAAAACATAGCCAGGTGTGGTGGCACATACCTGTAATTCCTGCACTCAGGAGGCAGAGACAGGCAAATCTCTGTGAGTTTGAGGACAGGTAGGACCATACAGAGAAACCCTGTCTCGAAACAAAACAGAGTAAAACAATATACAGACCACTTAAATTCCAGAGGTAGGGATTTAGGGGAATCAAGCCCATATCCTTGAATAAACTACGCATGTATCCTGCAAGGCTACATGCACAGCTGTGTACTCAGCTGTTCAATTCAGTTTTCCCAAATCCTCATCATTCTTGAATGTTCCAGATTTGGCTGGTTTGGGGCAAGCATTTTTGTATGTGTGCATTTCCATGGGCTGATGTTTTGTACTGGTATGCCTACCCCAGATCAAGGTCAGTCCTCTTGGTAGCCTCTAGTTCAAGTTCTCTAACTGTCCTTTTAGGAAATGAAGACATCAGCGACAATGGAGCTCTTCACTCAGCCAACTCAACCACTAACATGGCTGCGACTGAGCAACAGCCCACCCCACCCAACCCGGAGCCTCGTTCTGAGGAACAGCCCCCTAAGCCCAAACTTGAAGGGGTCCTGGTGAACCATAATGAACCCCGCTCCAGCTCCAGGATTGGGCTACGGGTGCACTTCAACCTGCCTGAAGACGACAAAGAGAGTGATGTATCCTCTGGGAGTGGAGTGGCCAACACCAGCCAGACTAGGCCTGATTCCTTCCCCGAGAGGTTCAACGGACAGGAAGCCAGAATCCCAGAGCCCTCATCACCTGTCAAAGAACCCCCGCCCGTCCTGGCCAAACCCAAACTGTAAGTAAAAATAGAATGAATAACTGTGAGGACCTATGAGCCTCTTGTGAGCGCCTATGGACCTGATCTTAAAAATTATAGAAATTAGGGCTGGCAGGATGGCTCAGTTGGATAAAGGGGCTTTTCACACAAGCCTGAAAACCCCGTTCAATCTTTGTGACCCATGTGGTAGAAGAAAAGCAACTCTCAGGAGCATTCTCTGGCCTCCTCATATACATGTCCACACACACACATGTGCGCGCACACACACGTGCACACACACATATGCACACACACATATGCACACACACACATACACATACAACATTAAATTTTAAAATGTTAATAGTAGAGGCAAGAGAGATGGCTCAGCTGTTAATAGCACTGACTGCTCTTCCCAAGGACCCAGGTTTAAGTTCCAGCACCCACATGGCAGCTCACAGCTATCTGTAACTTCTATTCCAGGGGATCTGACACCATCATACAGATATATATGCAGGCAAAACACCAATGTGCATAAAATAAAATAAAAATAAATTTAAAAAATGTTAGTAGTAGAATTGGGCTGGGGGTTCAGCTTGGTTGCTAGAGTGTTTTCCTGGGATGAAGGAGGTCCAGGGTCCCCAGCACTACAGTAGGTGAAGTAGGTCACAATGAACACTTAGCAGGCAGAGGAAGCAAGAGTATCTAAAATTCAAAGTCAACTTTAACTTCACATGGAATTTGAAAACCCTGTGGATGCTCTTCTACTTGACTGAGTCAATTTCCACAGATTATTTTAATATATAGCCAGTTTGGAAGCCACTGACGCAGAATTAGAGATCTGAGTTGACATTCTTCCTACTCTTCATCCCTCCATGATGGGGACTGACGGGACTGGGACCAACAGGAGGGACCACAAATAAACATTCAAAAATGAGCAAACTGTCAGACTAAAGTTAAGATAAAGCACATTCTTTGAGAGACATTAAATGTCTTTTTGAGACAGGGTCTCATGTAGCCAAGGATGGCTTTAAATTTACTATGTAGCCCAGGATGGACTTCTTCTGATTCTTCTGCCTCTACTTCCTTCCTGCTGGGATTGCAGGTGTGCACAAGGACACCCAGTTTTTATGGGGTGCTGGGAATTGAACCTAGGACTTCCTGAATGTTAGTCAAGCATTTTATATCTCCAGACCTCAGACAAGTATATTTTTCAGGAAGTGGCATGCATATGAGAGTCACCCAGCATTGCTCTCAGGTCCCACTTGACTCAAGGAATCAGAAACTGTGGGTAACTTGGAAGTCTGTATTTTAACCAGGTTACCAGGCTGGCTAAAAATCACAGTGTCCACAACCCTAGTTCAATTATCCCTCTGAGCGTTGGTGCCTAGTCAGACAGGCTTGTTTTACAGGTCTCCAGATTGCAGAAATGAACAGCCTCCGCCCGGAGGGCTGGTAAAGCGGTGTGCATCTGCTCAGAATTAGCTGTCCTGATCAGCTGGGGAAATATTAACGACTACCGGGGCTGAGAGATCCCTGATAGTTAGCATTTGCCAGCTTCTCCCACATGAATTTAGACCACCGAGAGAAGGCCACTGAGTGGGTTATTGGGACTGGATTCATTGCAGCTGTCCTCAGAGCCAGGGAGAGTTGGCGCTGGCGCACAGTATCCAAAACTGTTGCTAAAGCCACCTGCAAACATGATAGCCAGGCTTGTATTTTAACTAATACTTTAATCTCAAAAATTTTAAATCCACATACTATGATGCCAGTACATTCCTAATTTCAGTACTTAGGGAATTGAAAGCTCTGGGTTAGCTGGGGGTGCATAGGAGACCCTGGCCCCCCAAAATTAAAAAGTTAAGATTTTGCATTTTCCTATCACAAGAAAGTCGGCACCAATAGAAACTGTTTATTTTATATTCTTTGCTGAGGAAAATGCAGCAAAGGTATTTCTGCTTCTTAATTTTAATACAATTATTAACTATTTGTGTGTATAAGTGTGAGCGTGCATTGCCATGGCATGCCTATGGAGATCAGGAGACAGTGTCCAGGAGTCTGGTCTGGATACACATGGATCCCGGGTATCAAATGCAGGTCATCAGGCCTGGCAGCAGGTTCCTTTACCTACATCTTTCCAGACCTCTTTCTTGTTCCTTAATTATTTAATCTTTCAATGATGAAGAAATAAATGACGCATGTTTTAATCCCAGTGCTTGGGAGACCACTGCATGTTTGAACAGCCTGGTCTACATAAATGAGTTCCAGGCCAGCCAGGGCTATATAGGGGAAGTCTGTCCTCAAAAGAACAAAATCAAACAAAACAGAAATGAAAATGTTGAGTTACCTTTTTCTGTTTGCTTGCTTTTTGAGACAGGGTTTCTCTGCATAGCCCAGCTGTCCTGGAACTCTCTCTGTAAACCAGGCTGGCCTCCGGCTTGGAGATCTGCCTGCCTCTGCCTTCCAAGTGCCTTTAAGGGTATATGCATCTGCCTTCTTATGAAAGATTTTGTTCTAAAGTAAAAGAAAACTAATCAAAGGTCTGAGAGTGTGCCTGAGTGATAAAGTACATATTTAACATTTGTGAAACCCTTGGTTTGACCCACCCAACACCCCAAAAAGATGCAAGATTTTTAAAGCAATTTCTGGTTCAACATGAGAAGTGTTGACTTTCTTTTTCATTTTTTTTTTTTGTATTTGTGTGTGTGTCCATGAGCTTTTGACACATGCATGGAGGTCAGAGGGCAACTTGTGGGAACCTACCTGTGGGTTCCAGGGATTGAACTCAGGTCCTTAGGCTTTAGCAGCAGAGCCATCTCACTGTCCCTTTCTTTACTTTCCTAATGATTTAAAAACATGAAACATTTTCCTTTTTAATAGATCTCATTATAATGTGGCACCTCTGTGACCTGGGCTCATACGGAGAGACCATTCCCACTCCACCTAACTTCTCCCCTCCTCCCTCTCTCTCTCTCTCTCTCTCTCTCTCTCTCTCTCTCTCTCTCTCTCTTTCTAAATGCCTTTATTTTATTTTATTTGTGTGTGTGTGTGTGTGTGTGTGTGTGTACGCACATGTATATGTAGATTCCTATGCCCAAAGGAAGACACTGATATCTACTGTCTCACTCTGGTTACTTCCTTGAGACACACTCTCACTCACCTTGGAGTTTGAGTGGCACCAGAAAGCCTCACTGGTCTGCACTCCTTCAGTGCCAGAATTATAGATATGTGCTGCCACACCATCTTTTTTATATGGGTACTAAGCATTTGAGCTCATGTTTTCAAACTTGCACAGTAAATAACTTACTCACTGAACATACATGTACACACATATATACACACACATACACATGCACACATCATCTCTCCAGCCCCCTTTCTCTTTTTATTTATTTTTAATTTGCATTGGTGTTTTTGCCTGCATGAGGGTGTCAGATCCCCAGGAATTGAAGTTACAGACAGTTGTTAACTGCCATGTGGGTGCTGGAAATTGAACCCAGGTCCTGTGGAAGAGCAGCAATGCTCTCAACCACTGAGCCATCTCTCCAGCCCCCTACCCCCTTTCTTTTTTTAAAAATTGAAAAGTCAAGGGTGATATTTATTAGCAAGATTAGCATAAAGTTTATCAGGGCACTTTTATTGCTGTTGCTTGTTTGTTTTTGTTTTTTAAACAATGTCATGTGGTCTGGTCTGGCATGAAACTTGACACATAGCTGAGGCTGGCCTTGAACTCCTGATCCTCCTCCATCAAACACTCAAATGCTCCAATTAAGGCATACCCCGCCACACACAGCATCACATTAGGACACTTTGGAGAGTGAAAATTAACCAGTGTAAAAAATATAATGCTAAAACATGTCTAGAGCAAGACTGCTTTGAATGAATAGGAACATAGGACCATCTTATCCATGAAGCCTTGCCCGTTAGATCTCTGTGAGTTCGAGGCCAGCCTGGTCTACAGAACAAGTTCCAGCACATCCAGGGTTATACAGAGAAACCATGTCGTAAAACAAAACAACATCAACAACAAACAAAGAAACAAACAAAAATACCAAAAACGTAAAGCCTTGCCTGGAGAGGAGGATGGGGAACATTCAGACATTCTCAACTCCTTCTGTGAGGTTGGCTCTGGAGGAAGGCTGAGAGTGTAGCCTGGTGGTAGCTGACTTGTGTAGCATCCACCAAGCCCTATGCTCCACCCCAGTCCCAGATGGAGTGAGAGACATTCTTTTGGAGAATTCAGTGTTTATGATCATTCACACCTATGTGCAGCTAGATGCCTTTCGTCCAAGGGCTGAGAGCCAATGACATTGGAACTTTAAGCAGTATCAACAAGAGTAACCTTGTCTCTGTTTATTTTTCAACTTTTAAACATTCACTGCTACACAGCTGTGGCATTGGGGCACAAGGACTAGATACTTGTGATTCCCTTAGGCAGGGGGAGAGACGAACCAACAGCCTGCTATCAATTATTAGTGGTGCCTTGCCACTTTGGTCCTCCCTGACTCTCTTTGGTTTTGTCTCTCTCTTACTCTGTGCCCCTCCCCCATTTAAATTAGCCATCTGTAGTCCAGGCTGGTCACAAACTCACTGTGTAGCTGAGGATGGCCCTGAACTTCTCATCTTATGCCTCCACCTCTTGGGGGATGGGATAATAAGTGTGTCCCATAGTGCCTGGTTTATTCAGTTCTGGGGATTGAACCCAGAGTTCTGCACATGCTAGGTAAGTGCTTTCCCAACTGAGCTACATCTCCAGGACAGTCTGCAGGCTTTCTGAAGGATGAGGTTGATGGATAGTAACATGTCCCTCCTCTCTCCCTGTTCTATTTTTCATTCAGCGACTCCACTCAGTTACAGCAGCTTCATAACCAAGTGTTATTGGAACAGCAGCAACTACAAAATACATCTCCATCATCACCCAAGGAGTCTCCTTTCAACTTCAATGTCTCGAACTCGGCTCCCCCTGCAGTGACCATTTCCAGCAAGCAGGTGAAAAGTCCTGCACCCCAGACATTCAACTTAGCCCGGCCGAAGCACTTCTTCCCCATTTCAAGCGCTTCCACAGCAACCGTGTCCCCATCTGGCTCCCCGGTGTTCACCTTGAGTAATACTCCTCAAATAATTCACAGGACAGTCAGCAAAGAAAGTCTGTTACTGTCTCACCCCACGACACAAAGCAGATCTCCAGGAGGGCTCTCCATCCAAAATGAGCCGGCTCCTCCCGGCCCCACAGAACCAGCACTGCTCTCCTATCCCATTCCCACTGGAAACCAGTTTCAGCCTCACTGTGTGTCCCCAACTCCTGTCTCGCCTACCAGTCGGATTCAGAACCCAGTGGCCTTCCTCAGCTCTGTCCTGCCTTCTCTCCCATCCATTCCACCCACCAATGCCATGGGGCTGCCTAAAAGTGCACCAACCGTGTAAGTGTCTTAAAGGTTTGGAGATGCCAGTTAAGAGGGGCACATGCCCAGAATAGCTTGGTCTGAACCAGGACTTTTAGTGAATGGATTCTGAGATAATCTAATCAAATAGATATAAAATGGATATTGAATGCCTCAGGACAAGGGGCATGATTTTTTTCTATCTTTCTTTCCTCCTCTTTTTTCTATCAAATTTTGTTTTTTGAGACAGGGTTTCTCTGTGTATCCCTGGCTATCCTAGAACTCACTCTGTAACCCAGGCCAGGCTGGAACTCAGAGATCCACCTGCCTCTGGAGTTCTGGGATTAAAGGTGTGTGCCACCATGCCTGAAGATTAAACATAGGTAGTTCATTTGGTAGGACACTCGCCTGGCTTGAATGAAGCCCTGGGTTCCATGCCCAGTATCTTATAAACTGGGTGTGGTTACACACCCTTAATTCTAACACTGGGAGCCAAAGGTGAGAGGATCAGAAGTTCATGATCATCCTTGACCACATAGCTAGCTAAGGGCGAGCCTGGGCTACATGAATTCTTGTCTCAAAATAATAAAATTGAGTAATAAAATAAAATGCCTCTACATACAGTATTTACTCCCCTGAGTGCTGAAGTCAGGTTGTTATTTATCCATCTGACCTGTGGACCCTTATACACTGACTAGTCATTTCATAGGGATGGGAATTTTTTTTACAGACCACCCCAGGGTCTGATGAAGAAAACCACAAAGGCTCCTCAGGCAATGAGTGATGACTACATCCGAGAAACTAAGAACTCAGTGATTCTAGACTTGGGGAAGAAAGTGAATTTTAGTGATGTCAGATCACACCAGCAGGTAAGAGAGTTGGCCTCAAATGGTTGGGTTATAAAAACAAAAAATCTTGTTTTTAAGGACATCACTCTGTTTGAGACAGTCTTTGGGTGCTGAGGTCATCTGCCCTTATGAGCTTGATCACAGTTTTCATGGTAGAGCATACGCTGAGCCAGCTGGGGAGCATGTTGGTGGGGAAGGTGGCTGTGAAACACTTCTGTCTGGTAACTCAGTTTACTTGTTTATAGGTATTTACCTGGGATAGACTACGGGATGACCCCCTGTTATCCATGGGGAACACATTCCAAATCTCTCAATATATGCCTCTGAGCAGATATATTAATATATTAAAGCTTAACTTAAAAGGAAGATACCATAAGAGCTGAGACTGCATCTCAGTGGTAGCATGCAGGGTCAGTCATGATCAGTTGGGAAGCCAATAAGCATGGTGTTGGAACAGTAGCTGAAAGCTTTAATCCTGACCCACAGGCAGCAGGAAGAGAGAGAAACACTGGGCCTGGCTTGAGCATTTGAAACCCCAAAGACCACCCCCAGTGACACACTTCCTCCAACAAGGCCACACCTCCTTATCCTTCTCAAACAGTTCCACTAACTGGAGGCCAAACATTTAAATATATAAGCCTATTGGGGCCGTTCTCATCTAAAGCACCACATCTCCCTTCAGAAGATTACACTTAAAAAAAAAAGAAAGTATAGTTTCAAGTAGTGTCTTCCCCTGAAAATTTTGTGTGTGTATGTCTATGTGTGTTTGTGTGTATGTATCTGTGTGTCTATCTGCCTCTGTGAGTGTGTGTGTGTCTGTGTCTGTATGTGTGTATCTCTGTGTGTGTGTGCGTGCGTGTGTGTGTGTGTGTGTGTGTGTGTGTGTGTGTGTGTGTATGTGATTTTCAAGACAGAGTTTTCCTGTGTAGCCCTGACTGTCCTGAAACTCGCTCTGAAACCCAGGCTGACCTCAAACTCATAGAGATCTGCCTGCTTCTACTTCCTAAGCACTGAGATTAAAGGTGTGTGTCACCACTGCCCAGCAGAAGTATCAGACAATTTATCCTCTGAGGATTAAGAGGAGTCACACTGGTAAAGTAACAATCCTGAGGACAAGCTGCATGTGACAAAAAAAAACAAACCTGTTTTTTTCACAGAGACATATAAGCAAACAACAATAGTTACATGTAATGATAATCTAAAATAAACCAAGTCCTCTCTGTTATACCTGGGAGGGGCACCACAACACATTTGAAGGAACTAATATCACCAGATTCTTATTGTCTCACAAGCACTCAGAATTCTCTTCACATAGCTCCACTCTTAAACTGTGTTCAGAAGTGTGTGTATGTATGTGTGTGTGTGTGTGTGTGTGTGTGTGTGTTCTCTCCTTTGATTACAGATATCACTGAAAGCAGCTGATAAAGAAACTTTAAATTTTTACACTGAAAGTGGCATAAATCCAGTACGGGAAATCAGAAATGTATATCCACCAACAGTAGATCTGTAGGGGCATTTTCAGGAGTAACATTGCAGAAAGAACCTGTGGGTTTAATCTAAACACACAGCTTGCATTCCCACAGGTCATTAGGAACTCTGACATAGGTTGTAACTTTGCAGTTGGATCTGTGTGTGACAGAGACAGATGAGCTTGAGATCAAGCAAAGTGCTGCTCAAACCACCCACCACCTCAGGGATTTAGTAATGGGCTGGGCAGCATTCTCTGCCACAGTGTCCTTATTTCTGAAGCTCAACCTGCCAAATGTTTAATCTGTCACGAAAGCAACTTGGCCTTTATATTCTTATTTTAGTGTTCATATTTAATTTATACATTGTATTACATGGTTGGCACACTGTTCAGGCATATCTGTGTGTTTTGTATTTTTAATTTTATAAATTTTACTATAAAAAACTTGCAGATAAACTGATCATACACCAAAGTGAACCAGACCCAAACTATACATGTCAGTGAAGTTCTCTACAGTTTAAACAGCCTTTCTGAAGCTGGAGTTTACACTTTCACTATTGGATATATTTTTATGTACTTACCTTTTACAAGCTTAACAGGCAGAGTTCATCCCCAGAACCCATGGCAAAGCAGAAGCAGAGCTCTGCCGAATGGTTTTCCTCAACTTGACACAAACCTAGACTTATCTAGGAATTTACCTTGTTTTGTTTTGAGACAGGGTTTCTCTGTGTAACAGTCCTGACTGTCCTGGAACTCTTGCTGTAGACCAGGCTGGTCTTGAACTCACAGATACACCTGCCTCTGCTTCCTGAGTGCTGGGATGAAAGGCGTGCACCACTACCACAGCTCAGCTGCCTCCCATCAGATTGGCTGCAAGTTTGTGTGGTATTGTCTTGATTAGAGATTGATGTGAGAGGGTCCAGCCCACTGTGGGTGATGTCACCCCAGGCAGGTGGTCCTGGTTTGTATAAGAAAATTAACTGAGCAACCTCGAGGAGCAAGCTTGTATGTAGTGTTCCTCCCTGGCCTCTGCTGCAGCTCCTCCCTGACTTCCTTGGATGATGTAAACTGTAAAATGAGATCAACTCTATCCTTCCAGAGCTATCTTTGGGCATAGTCTTCATCACAGCAATAAAATCCCAAACTAAGGGGCCAGAGAGATGGCTCAGTTGTTAAGAGTATTCTATGTCTTTTCAAAAGACCCAGATTCAGTGTCAAGCACTCACATGATGGCTCAAGACATGTACATGATGTATAGACATATATGTAAGCAAAAACATCCAGACACATAAGATAAAAATAAGTGTATTTTTTTTTTAAAGAAACCTTAACTAAGGCAAGAATCAACTCCAGAGAGCTGTCTGGGACATTGGCACATGGTGTCCTGGCATGCATGCATGGCCCCCTACATACTACTATTAATAAAGTTTTTTTATTTTTTACATAGAAATTTCAACATTCCCTTCTGTTTGGCAGGAATATAAAATTTCAAGCTTTGAGCAGAGGCTGATGAATGAGATAGAGTTCCGCTTGGAGCGTACTCCTGTTGACGAATCAGATGATGAGATCCAGCATGATGAAATCCCCACGGGCAAGTGTATCGCGCCCATCTTTGACAAAAGACTAAAGCATTTCCGGGTCACTGAAGGTTCTCCAGTCACCTTTACCTGCAAAATTGTCGGGATACCCGTTCCAAAGGTAGGGGAAATGGCCTTCCAGTTGACCATCAACAGCACAGTACTATACACAAGGTCTTCAAGGAAGCCTCATGGGGCTAGGATGTAGCTCAGTGGCAGAGCTCCTGTCCTCTCCTTTGGGGGCGGGGTGATAAAATTTCAGGGTGCTGGAGACATGGCTTCTCAGCCAAGAGCACTTGCTGTTTTTATAGAATGGAAGTTCAGTTCCCAGCACCAACTTTGAATAGCGCACAACCACCTGTAACTCCAGGTTCAGGGCATCTTATGCCTTCTTCTGACCTCTTCCTGCACCTTCCACCAACCAGAAACACATTAAAAAGAAAAGTCTCATGTGTGGAATGTAGCATCATGAAACCCTCAAACTCCATTTAACAAAACAAGACAACATTTTGAATGGGCAGTGGTAGTGCATGACTTTAATCTCAGCACTAGGGAGGCAGAGGCAGGCAGATCTCTGCATTCAAGGCCAGCCTGGCTTACAAAGCAAGTTCTAGGACAGCCAAGGCTACACACAGAAACCTTATCTGGAAAAAAAATCAAAACCAAAACCAAACCAAAGCAACCAAACAAACAAAAGCAAAAAACAACAAAACCTGGATGTAATGTCTTTAATCTCAACTCTCAGAAGAATCAGAAATTTAAGACCATCCTTGGCTACATAGTATGTTTGAGGCCAGCCTGGTCTACATGATACCCTGTTTCAAAACAAACAACTTATCATATGGTGTGAAACTTATATTTTAAAAACTCAAAAATTAACAAAGCTCAGATGATTTAGCTAAAAAGTATCAGGAACAGGATCATTAGGCCAAAAAGAAATCAGACTCATTAGAATTTTTTATTTGTTTGTATTTGGACAGGGTCTCATTATACAGTCCTGACTGGCCTCAGACTCACTATATAGATCAGGCTGGCCTCAAAGTCACAGAGATCTACCTGCCTCTGTCTCTGGAGGGCTGGGATTAAAGGCAAGAGACACTACATCAAACCTTGTTAGAATTTTAATAAAGGTTTGAAAACAAATTTCTTAGTCATGATGCCTTATTTTGGATTATTGGCTCTCTTAGTCATCAAACTCACCCAATTAATATTTTTTGATTTATTTATTATGTATACAGTATACAGAAGAGGGTACCAGATGTCATCATAGATGTTTGTGAGTTACCATGTGGATGCTGGGAATTGAACTCAGGTCCTCTGGAAGAACAGTCAGTACTCTTAACTGCTGAACCATCTCTCCAGCCCCCCAACTAATATTTTTTATTGTGTTTAGTTTCTACTTAGTACCCACAGGGTGCCTTTTGCTGTACAAAGAGAGCTATATTGGTGTCCTTACTTTTAGGTCAGTAAATGCCAAGAATGTCCCATGCATGTCACTGGCTGCTCTGAGTCACCACATTCCTGGTCAGTCAGAGAAGGATTTGCACCCTGCATGGCAATGGCAGGGGATCTGCTTTCACAAACATGAGTGTGGTGGTGCCACACAGGGTTAGGTAACCAAGGAAGAAGCCAAACCAATCTACAAACCAACCTCCCTGCCTTGAAGAGCTCACCTTCACACATTCAGGACTGACCACTGAAATATTTGCAAATAACAAGTATAGCAAATCTGTATATTTCAATCTTCGAGTTTGGTTTTGGGCCAGGAGGGTAAATTTAGCATCTTGATCCTAGCCTCATTCTTCTTGGTCCAATAAACCATGCTAGCCTTCAAGTAAGATGAGCCATACAGGTGCTCAGACTTGCATTTGATCTGTGACTGGGATTTCCATAGAGTAATGGGGGATGATCCAGGTCCCTTATGTTCATTATTTTGCTTATGAAGACATATTTTGTCCTTGAGCTAATTATGAGGTACAATAAAATACAATAGTTAAACACTTTACTGAAATGCTAAACTATATCATGTTTTACTTAAGTATTGTATAGGTAGATGGAAGTACACAGTATACTGTCAGTTTGAATATGTTTTATAATTTTTTAAAGATTTATTTATTTATTATGTACACAATATACAGAAGAGGGTACCAGATGCCATCATAGATGTTTGTAAGACACCATGTGGTTGCTGGGAATTGAACTCAGGACCTCTGGAAGAACAGTCAGTGCTCTTAACCACTGAGCCATCTCTCCAGCCCCATGTTTTATGATTTTTATAAGTATTTGCAAAAGACACATGTCTTGTAACAGGGATAGTATTTGACCTTTGTCTCGTATTTCTGAAGACACAGTATGTCCTCTGTAACAGTTTCCCGATTACCTTTCACTCCAGGTTTATTGGTTCAAAGATGGGAAACAGATTTCTAAGAGAAATGAGCACTGTAAAATGAGGCGCGAAGGAGATGGGACCTGCTCCCTGCACATCGAATCCACCAACAGTGATGACGATGGCAACTACACCATCATGGCGGCCAACCCCCAGGTATCAGAAGGAGTGGTTGGTGCTGCTGTGAATGAGACCTTGACAAGTGCTTAGGAGAGTGGATGAGAAGTGTTACAATTCTCCCTAACTAGAACACAGGCACATCTATACTGGCTGCCCTTGTTAGGAGTCATTGTCCGAACTCTGTTGGGGGGGTGGGTGTTGTTCAGTTTTCCGTGTGCTTGTCTAACCTTTGTGAGGCCCTGGGTTTGATCCTCAAAGCCACATAAAAACAAGCAAGCATGGTAGGGGACTCAGGAAGCAAAGGCTAGGAGGATCAGTTCAAGGTCACAATGCATTGAATTTGAAGACAAAACAAATCAAGGGGCTGGAGAAATGGTTCAGTCGTTAAGAGCCCTTGCTGCTCTTCCAGAGGACCCACATTCCATTCCCAGCACCCTCATCAGATGGCTTACAACCATCTGTAGCTCCAGCTCCATGGGCTCTGGTGCCCTTTTCTGGCCTCTGAAGATACCTACACACCTGGCAAACAGATACATATACATTAAAACAAATTAAATAAATAAATGAGTGCTAGAAAGGTAGATCAGTGTTCTCATGAAGGACCAGGGCTCAATTTCCATAGCCTACATGGCATCTCAACATTATCTTACCAGGAGTTCTGACAGCCTCTGCTGAATTCCAGTGGAACCAGATACACACTGGTACACTGATATATATTCCAGCAAGCTAGTCACACACATAAGTCTTTTTAAAAAATAAGTAAACATAGAGAATAAATTACTTCAAAAAGTCTTTATCTCTCAAACTTATATCAGAGGTTGTTATGGATAAAAGTTGGAGAACTGTAATCTTGCACTTTTCTGAATGAGACGAACTTTCAAAATTCCCCCCAAAAGATAAGACAGAATATTTTTCTTCTTTCTTTTTTGTTGTTCTCTAGTTGGTTTGGTTTGAGATAGCATAGCTCTGTGCTGTCTCATAGTCCCGGCTGTCTTAGAACTCATTCTGTAGGCCGTGATGGCCTCGAACTCCAGATTCACTGTTTCTTTCTTTCTTTTTTTCCTTTTTGGTTTTGTGAGACAGGGTTTCAGGCTTGAAATCTTTCTGCTTCTGCCTCCCCAGTGCTGGGATTAAAGGCTTACACCACCACTGCCCAGCTAAAAATATTTTCAATTACCATTCAATAAAAATATAAAGCCGTAATTTCTATTTTCATCCATTTTCCCACTAAGATGTCAGTTTTGATGGATCTCTGTTGAGAAAAGCATAAGAATATTTGGCCATACTCTTTGTATTGTTGCTGCAAATGTTGTTAAATTTGGGGAAAAATTGTAATTTTTAAAATATTTGTGCTCTTTTTATTTCTTGGGTTAAAGAGGAAATATCAAAATACAACTAAGATCTCTCACCCTGAAATATTTACAGTGACATAATAAGTCATTTTGGGCCTGGAAAGATGGGTTAGTAAAGGCATTTGTCACATGAGCTCAGTGACCTGAGTTTGATCCCCAGAATCCATGTAAAAGTTAAAAGAGAGAGCTGACTCCACAAAGTGGGCCTAAGACATTCACCAAGAGTGTTGCATGGCATGTGCACCCACACAAACACCTGATAATGACAACTAATAGAAGTCAAATATCTATATATATTTCAAGGAGAGAGACTCTCTGTGTGTGTGTGTGTGTGTGTGTGTGTGTGTGTGTGTGTGTGTGTGTGTGTGTGTTAAGCATATGCCCTCAGGGACCAGAAGAGGGTGTCAGATCCCCTAGAACTGAAGTTATTGATGGTGCTGGGAATGGTTCTGGTCATCTGAAAGAACTTTAAGTTCCTCTAACTCCTGAGCCATCTCTCCAGCTCTAGAAGCCAGATTTTTAAAGCACTCACTGTGCAAGTGTAGGGACCAGAGCTCCTGTGAGTGCTGGCTGGGTGTGGTGGCCCACCTGGTATTCAAGCCCAGAAAGGCAGAGATAGGGGATCCCCAGGGCAGACTGATCATATCTTCAAGCTCTGGGTTCAACTGAGAGATCCTGCTTCAGTGACTATGGCTCTGACTGAAGACTCCCAACATCAAGGCCTCTGTATACACCAGTAAATGCACCTCAACATTGATGGTGCTATCAACGTATTTTTAATCCCAGCACTCAGGAAGTAGAAGCAGACAGATCTCTGAGTTCAAGGCCAGCCTTGTCTACAGAGAGAGTTCTAGGACAGCCAGGACTGCACACACACACACATACACACACACACACACACACACACACACACACACATACACACACACAAAAACTGTCTCCAAAACCAGAACAAAACAAAAATCATATTGTTTTCATTCCTCTTGACCAAAGATAATCTTTTATTGTTAGAAAAAAATGTGTAATGTTTTGATGAAGAAAACATTTATATACATTGAAAAAAGAATACTGATTTTTTTTTCTTATTTTAATTTTGTTTGTTTTCTGCTTCTCAGGGAAGAATCAGCTGTTCTGGCCACTTGATGGTACAGAGTTTGCCCATTCGAAACAGACTCAGCCCTGCCGGTCAGTCTCACAGGTAAAGCAGGAGAGTCCCCTTTCCTGAACCCCTCCTATGTCCTATGAATCACTGTTTAAATGTACCACACAAATTGCAGCACCACCACCAGAGGGCTCCTTGGAATACAAACATATCAAGTCTGGTCCAGAGCAACCAAGTCAGAATTTGCACTTTAACAGAATCTCCAGGAGATGCATGGGCACATTTATGTTTGAGAAGTTCCAGGCTTTGGCTTTTATTATTACTATTACTATTACTATTATTATTATTATTATTATTAAGAAGAAGACAGGCTTCCATGTAACCCAGGCTGACATCAAATATAGCAGAGGATGACCTTACACCAATACTTCTGTCTTCACTTCCTGAGAGTGGAGATTATAGGCATGCACAACCACACTGTTTTTGTGGTGCTAGGGAATGAACCCTGAGCTTCATGCAAACTAAGCACAGGCACTAGCCCTTTGAACTCCATTCCCAGCCCCTTTGGTACAATTGTAATGGTTTAGAACATTGTAACCATCAGTAACATCCATACACATAATGCATGATGAGATCCTTTGAAAGTCTGGCTTTTCTATCTCCAGGCAGAGACATGGGGGCTGAGTCTCCATTGTAGCTGGTTTTCTTCTCAGATTTTATGATCTACTAATGAGAAGGAGGCTGATTTTCTTTCCCCTTGAGTCTTAGGGTGCCCCAAAGTCTTAGCAGATAGTTCGGAGGCTGATGAATTAAATGGCTTACCAAAGAACCAAAAATAGAAACCCGGGGTTCACATACAGTGTTTCCCTACACTGCTCTGCACCCTCCTTTATCTTCATTGTTTTGTTTTCAAGAACAGCTGTTACTGTTGGCCACTCTGACCGAGCTCAAGTTCATGGTCATCTTTAATTATCAGCCATAATTTATTGTCAGGCTGAATTTTTCTGTGGTCACAGCCCTCCTGTTGTGGGTGGTGGACAGACCTTCTCTTTGGGTGCTTAGATGGAGTGCTGATTTATTTGCTTATTTTGATGCCTGATGTGCCAACACCCACAAAGTGGGGAGCTAAGCCGATTAATGCTGAGTGACTTCAGAGAAAAAGAAGCTAAGACCTGCTTATTTTATTTTCATTAGTTCTAGTTATGTGTATGGGCAGGGTGTGAGCACGTGTGCAGGGACATCGGATCCTCTGGAGCTGGAGTTACATACAGGTGGTTGGGAGCCACCCAGCGTGGATGATGGGAACTAAACTTGAATTCTCTGGAAGCACCCAGTCCTGAGCCTTGATTTCAGAGATGATAATATAGTGTATGGGATATTTGCCGTGAGGAGTTTTGGGTTGGTTTGGTTTGGCTTGTGTGTGTGTGTCTGTGCATTTATATCATTTCTAAGCTGTGATCAATTGATGATTGATTGATTAACTGTCCAGCAAATCCTTTCTATTCTAGGGTGTTCATTTAGTAGAGTGCTTACGTAGCATGCACCAAGTCCTGGGTTCCATCCCCAGCACCATGTAAACTGGGCATAATGATATATGCCTGCAATGTCAGCACTCAGGAGGTAGAGACAAGAGAACCAGTTCAAGGTCATCCTTGATTATTTACTGAGCTCAAGGCCAGCCTGGGCTACTCTGTCTCATTATAGCCTAATAGCTGTTTCTAAGTGCATGTGATTATTGTTATGTGTTTGTAAATGTAAAAATATGTTTTGCAGGGGAAGGTCCAGAATGCAAGAAAGAGACAAGGAGCCTCTACAGGAGCGCTTTTTCCGACCACATTTCCTGCAGGCCCCCGGGGACATGGTGGCTCACGAGGGCCGCCTCTGTCGGCTGGACTGTAAGGTATTTCCAAATGCCTGTCTTTAACTTCAGACTTGTCCAGATTTTTTATCTAGTTATTTGTTTACACTCATTTTTGTTTGTATTTGTTATGTGGGGGTTTTCTCTTTTAGAGAAAGGGGGGGAATTGTTCCCTCCATAGGGTCTTTTAGAGCAGCTAATCTTTTTAATACAATACACAAATATGTCATTAAAATCTTAAATCACCGTATCTTAATAAAGATTACATAAGCATTGAAATTTTAAAGAAAAATGTTTTTGTGAACATTATATAAGTCAACTTTTCATTGTGGGAAGTTAACTAAAGAGGGATGACGTGGATTTTTCCATACGGTCCCTGGAATCCTTTATTACTACAAAGCCAGAAGTTTGGATTTTTTTGCATCTTTGGTTGTCGGGAGGGGAGAAACTTTGAAAGCTCACAGGTGTGAGAAAACAGAGCCAGAGCAACTTGGAGTGAACAGAGGTCTTTTTCTCACACGAAGCTTCCTCTGTGACCTGTTGTGATTCCACATTCTAATTTCTCAACCTGAAATGAGGCTTCATATGGGCAGGGCAGTAGTCTCTCCATACAAGATACTGACAGCACCACGTCTACCTCAGACATCCATGAAGGATGCTATGGGAAAAGTAGGTACGGGTCAGTGAAGGCTGGAGATTAAGCATGTGCAGAGAGAGAACCCCTTTCTGTGTATGCCTTTTACTTCCCCAGTGACTGTCTAAATAATATTCAGGTTCTATGCTCTCCTACTTCTAAACTCTAAAAATTACCAGTGTTAGAACCTATCCTCAGAGATTCTGGCTTAATATTATAATTTCATATCAAAAGGTTTTTTGTTGGTTTTTTGTTTGGGGTTTTGTTTTTTAGGTAGTCCAGCATCTTGATTTAATATCGAACTTCTCTGGTATCTCAGCTAAAGTCAGCTTTCTTATTGATGCCATGGGCCTATTTTATCTACAATTATTATTCACTCT
This sequence comes from Sigmodon hispidus, assembly GCA_004025045.1. Taxonomy (NCBI): domain Eukaryota; kingdom Metazoa; phylum Chordata; class Mammalia; order Rodentia; family Cricetidae; genus Sigmodon; species Sigmodon hispidus. The sequence goes on from PVIH01004589.1 coordinate 88,993, forward strand.
AGTATATAATCACATGAATTAATCATGGCTAAAATGGGGCTAGGTTTCCACACAGTTCAAACTCACAGCACCAGCTATTCAGATCCCTTTTCCAAAGCTGCTACAGAGTCTCCAACCCTCTGTGTTTTCCTCAACTATATGTTTGGTGCCAGTAAGGATAAAGAATTCACTCAGCATCCGTGCCATCCGAGTGTCACCTGTGTGAACTGTTCTGTTGGTTGTTAGGTGAGTGGTTTACCGCCCCCGGAGCTGACATGGCTGCTCAATGGTCAGCCTGTGCTACCAGATGCCTCCCACAAGATGCTGGTCAGAGAAACAGGAGTCCACTCTCTGCTCATCGACCCGCTCACCCAACGCGATGCAGGGACCTATACATGTGTGGCTACCAACAAAACTGGGCAGAATTCCTTTAGTTTGGAGCTCACTGTAGTAGGTAAGGTTTGCTATAGAATTTAAAGGCCGAAGTCTAGTGTCAACATCTGGGAACAGTGGGTTCACCAGGCAGCCCTGTGCCACCTCTTCTGGGTTTCCACGGCACAAGAATGGACAGGACTCACAGAGCACCTGCAACTACTGTGCTAAAATTGTTCGCTGTTCCGCCTCCCTGCAGACTCTGAGCTTCTGAGCTCAGAGGCTCTGCATTGCTGTGCTGTGTTTTTACGTACAGAGAAGAGGCGTGCTATAGCTTGTGTGGTGTGGTCAGTAGTACAGCTTGCAGAAGCAGGCTGGCTCCTGTTACCCTGCAGGCCTGAGAGATCAAACTCACATCTTCAGGCTTAAGCATCTTTTTACCCACTGAGCCGTTTCCTGAGAGCCTGGTTTGCTCCGTTTCTCTGATGCTTGCCTCAGGGGAAGGTGTTCACCAAATGTTGAATAGCAAAACAAATGAGCCTTCACCTGATGAGGCAGATGATGAAAATTAAACCCAGCAGTGCCTACAGAAAAGAGAAGGAAGACACAGCCGCAGGGCAGTGGTCCAGTGGGAATTCTGCTGCTAGGCATCGTCCTTTGGTGGAAGGCCCATTAAGTAAACCAACCTGAACTAGGCAGTACCAGCACTAGGGAGGCAGAGGCAGGTGGTGGACATCTGAGCTGGAGGCTAGCCTGGTCTACAGTGAGTTCTAGGATAGCCAGGGCTACTCAGAGAAACCCTGCCTTAGGAAGAAAGATACGAGTCAGCACTGCTGTTCCTTCTCAGCAGTGGCTGTACACTCTTTTCCTTTCCTTGTAATGTAGTCTCACCAACAGAATAGGAGACCCCTCACACTGCTGCAGGCTTTTACCTTTTGCCCATTTTTCTAAAATAATGATTTTTTAATAGATGAGGCTACCTTCTTGGGATGCATAATTTCCTAAAGGTTTTTATTCCAAGCACATTTATGGGAGGGAAATGTATTTCTATGCAAAACAGAAAAATGACAATGTGACCAAATCTAAAAGTTGGTTGAGAGCTAAAGAGGTGGTTCAGTCTTTGAACATTTGTTGCTCATACAGAAGACCTGGGTTTGATTCCCAGCACCCACATGGCTGCTCACAACAGCCTATAACTCCTGTTCCAGGGAATATGAAGTCCTGCCTAGCCTGCAAAGGCTCCTGAATACCCATGGTGCTCATAAACTCACCCAGACTCACATTCAAATACAAAAGTAATAAATAAATAATTTTTAGTTGGGTGCAAGTTTAGTTCCTATGAAATACAGTCCTCGAAAACGAATCAGTTTTAGTACATGGAATATGTTCTCAAAAGTCATTATTTGATTGTTGAGTTGTCTTAGTGGATTAGGGCAACTGCTGCAAAGCATTCTAACCGGAACTCAATCCCTGGCTCCACATGACGGAACAGGAGAAGTAACTCCTGGCAAAAGCTGTCTTCTGACTTCCATGGGAGTTGGGGGTATGCTCTCTCTCTCTCTCTCTCTCTCACTCTCTCTCTCTCTCTCTCTCTCTCACACACACACACACACACACACACACACACATGCATGAAAGCACATACACACACAAACATATAAATAGGAACACAGATACACAAATACACACACATGCACACACACACAAATGAATTAATTCAATGTGATTTTGAAAAACTTTTTTTTTTTCTTGACAGGGTTTCTCCATGTAGTTAGTCCTGGGTATCCTAAAACTAGCTCTGTACATGCTGGGCTCCAACTCACAGAGATCTGCCTGCCTCTGCCTCCTGAGTGCTGGGATTAGAAACTTTTTTTTAAAGTCATTATTTCTGGATGGGTATGGTGCATGCCTTTATTCCCAGCACTTGGAAGGCAGGGGCAAAGTTCAAAGCCAGCTTGGTCTACAAAGCAAGTTCCAGAGCAGCCAATACAGTGGGACCCTATCTCAAAAAAAAGTAATAAGAAAGAGCATGTGATGAGTCTGAGGCAGAAACTTCAAGGCACTTGCTACTATTCAAGTAGAAAAGTAATTTCTCTTGTTTAGCCAAAGAGGTGAAGAAAGCAAAGCCAGCTTGGTCTACAAAGCAAGTTCCAGAGCAGCCAATACAGTGGGACCCTATCTCAAAAAAAAGTAATAAGAAAGAGCATGTGATGAGTCTGAGGCAGAAACTTCAAGGCACTTGCTACTATTCAAGTAGAAAAGTAATTTCTCTTGTTTAGCCAAAGAGGTGAAGAAAGCGCCCATGATCCTGGAGAAACTCCAAAACAGTGGCGTTCCTGAGGGCCACCCAGTGAGGCTGGAGTGCCGGGTCATAGGCATGCCACCACCTGTGTTCTACTGGAAGAAAGACAACGAGACCATCCCTTTCACCAGAGAAAGGATCAGGTACAGCTGCTACCTCCTCTGCCGAGAGAGACATCCATGCTCAAGGGGACTGTGGGACCATCCAAATAAGCCTGCAGCCTTTCGAAGTTGGTTTCTTTCCTTTAATCCGGTGCTCCCAAGTTTAACCACATTCCTGTACATGTTCCAAGTCGCCCTGGGCTACAGAGTGAGCTCCGAGTCAGCCTAGAGTGAGACTAGGTTTTAAAAGGAGGAGGGGGGTATTCTTTCCTTGGAGGTGCTCCAGTTCTCCGAAGCCTTTTATTCCTTCTCACTGTGCCTTAATAAAAGTGTGTTGGGGCTGGAGAGATGGCTCAGTGGTTAAGAGCACCCTCTGCTCTTCCGGAGGACCAGGGTTCAATTCCCAGCACCCACATGGCAGCTAACAACTGTCTGTAGTTCCAGTTCCAAGCAAACACCAAGGCAAATAAATAAATAAATAAATAAAGTTTAAAAAAATAAAAAATAAAAATGTGTTTGTCATAGAGAAAGAGCAGTCCTGACCACAAGCATCCAAGGTGTGATAGCATACCTACACTTCCTGTACTCAGGAGGAATATGGAGGTAGGCCCAGGAGTCTAGATCCTGGGCTATAGGAAACACTGCCTCCAAAATGAAAAGAAATTTTAAAAAATATACATGGTGGGGGTGGTGGCTGGACAGATGGCTCAGCTGTTAAAAGGATCCAAGTTCAGCATCCATGTTGGGTGAATCACAGCTGCTCATAGTTTTAAGGACCCAGCACTCACTTAAGCCTCCACAAGCTCAAGTATACATGGAGAGCATAAACTTACAGAGGCACACACACATTCTCATTAATGAAAACAATACCATCTTAAAAATTAGACAAGGAGGGCTGGAGAGATGGCTCAGAGGTTAAGAGCACTGCGTGTTCTTCCGGAGGACCTGGATTCAATTCCCAGCACTCACATGGCAGCTCACAACTGTCTGTAACTCTATTTCAGGGCAAAACACCACTGTACATAAAATAAAAATAAATAAACAAATATTTTTTAAAAATTATACAAGGAACAAATAAGATCTGTCATATTCTCATTTATATTAGGACCTGGAAAAGGTATGGGTTTTGTTTGTTTGTTTTTCAATAAACAAAAAGCTGTGTTAGGGGCAAGGTGTGATGGCATGTTCCATTTGAGGTAGAGGCAGCAGGAACAGAGTTCAAGTTCTTCCATCCTTAGTGAGCTCAAGGCCACTCTGGGCTACATGAGACTGGTTCAAAAAGGCGAGGTGGAGATGCGGCTGCCCAGTGCAGAGCAGTTGCTGCTCTTGGAAAGGACCCAGGTTTAATTCCCAGCACCCATGCAGTGCCTCACAACCAACTGCAACTCCAGTTCCAGAGAATCTGATGCCTCTTCTGACTATCAGTATATATGTGGTGTGCATACATACATACATACATACATACTCAAATAAATAAATCTTTAGAAGGGGGGAAGGGTAGAAGGCTGGATTCATTAGCAAGAAGAGACAGGATGATCTTTGAGTTGAGGATAGTTTGGCTTGTCTAGCAAGTTCCAGACCAGCCAGGATGCTGAGGATGGAGAGGGCTGAGGGAGGGAGAGAGAAGAGTGTGGGGGACAAGAGGAAGGCTTTTCTAGGCTTTGGTTAAGAAGCTAAATGTCCCATATCCCTCCTTTAAGAGTCTTTCCAAGCCTAAGGTTGACCTAAGATGCTTCTGCTCCTGAGTTAAAGATGGATATGTTCTTTCTCCAGCATGCACCAGGATACAACAGGCTATGTCTGCCTCCTCATCCAACCAGCCAAGAAATCTGATGCCGGTTGGTATACCCTGTCAGCCAAGAATGAAGCTGGCATTGTGTCCTGCACAGCTAGGTTGGATATATATGGTAAGTATGATGTCATTCAAGGAACCTCTGTGCATGGATAACAGTTTTTAAATGATTTTTAAAGATTATTGTACAAAATAGATAAATAAATAAATTTTAAAAATTTAAAAAAGGGCTAGAGAGATAGCTCAGCGGTTGAGGGCACTGACTGTTCTTCTGGAGGACCTGAGTTTGATTCCCAGCATCCACATGGCGACTAATGGCTGTCTGTAGTTCCAAAGTCTGACACTCTTTACACGGTTGTACATGCAGGCAAAACACAAATTCACATAAAAATAATAATAAAATTAAAAAAAATATTGTACAATGTTCCATGCATAAGTTAGATAGATTATATTTATTTTCTGTTGTGCTTGGAAGATGGGTCCTCCCTGCCATTTGGGGTTGGCTTTTTGTTTTTGGTTTTTTTTTGGCTTTTTTAAAAAATGATTTTGGCATCAAATGCCTTTACCAGCTCAGCCATCTTGCTGCTCCTTCTTTTTCTTTTTTCTTTCTTTAAAGATTTTATTTATTATGTATACAACATTCTGCCTCCACTATGCCTGTGTACCAGAAGAGGGCACCAGATCTCAAGATAAATGGTTGTGAGCCACCATGAGGTTGCTGGGAATTGAACTCAGAACCTCTGGAAAAACAGTCGGTGCCCTTAACCTCTGAGCCATCTCTCCAGCCCATACTCCTTCTTTTTCTAGGAATTCCAGCAGAAACTCCATTTATAAGAAAGGGACATATAACCAGGTGGTGGTGGCTTCAAATGTCTTTAGTCCCAGCACTCAAGGAAGCAGAGGCAGGTGGATCTCTGAGTTTTAGGTCAGCCTTTTCTACAGAATGAGTACCTGGATAGCCAGAGCTACACAGGGAAGCCATGTCTTGAAAAAAACAAAACAAAGAAAAAGAGAAGAAAAGAACATGAATTAAATTTCCAAATTTACCTTATCAGATTATAATTCTGAAGCCATTCTATAATCTTATTTATCAGGAAGAGGGAGAAGATAGGGTTAGAGATCATCTTTTTTTAAAAATCACTTTTATTTATGTGAATCTGTATTCATGCCAAGTTGAGTGCAGGTACCTGTGGAGGCCAGAAGAGGGAGTCAGATCCTGGAGTTGAAAATTATACTGGGAAGGTGAAAATACAATTAAGTAGTTGTTCATAGTGCTGGATTTTGTTGTTGTTATTGTTCTGAGACAATTTACAACTCTGGCTGGCTTGCAACTCTATGTAGACCAGGCTGACCTTGAACTCACAGAGATCCATCTTCTCAGTGCCAAGATTAAAGGCATGCTCTACCATGCCTGGCTTTTTGCTGGACTTTTTGCTTCCCAGCTGGTGAGAGGTTTCATTCCTGGAGGAGGGGCTTCTTTCTCTTCTTATGTTTCCATAATTCTCCCTGTCTCTTTGACCTAAAATGACCTCTGTTTTAGACAGTCTTACAAAGCTCAGATTGATGTCAAGCTTGCTATGTAGCCAAGACTGGATTTGAGCTCCTGATCCTCCTATAGTCACCTCCCAAGTGCTGGTATTATAGGAGTGCACCACCAACCCTGCAGCAGGAGGGTTTTAATGTTCCTTTTAGAAATGGGGCATCAATGGTCCTCCCATTGATTCCTTTGACCATAACATTCTATTTGATTCATTTCCCAGCTCAGTGGCACCATCAGATCCCACCACCCATGTCCATCCGGCCCAGTGGCAGCCGCTACGGATCTCTCACCAGCAAAGGACTTGACATCTTTTCAGCCTTCTCCTCCATGGAAAGCACGATGGTGTATTCCTGCACTTCTCGGAGTGTAGTGGAGAGCGATGAACTCTAGGGATGTCTCGGTGCCCACTGTGTGAGAGGGTGGACCGTGGAGGGGAAGCACCACTGATCATAGGCAGTGGTTTCCAAACAACTGGATTCGAGTGAGTTCCCATCAGGCTGGACCCTTGGCAAGGAGTGTTTTAAGTAAGTTTGCTGGGGCTTTTGGAGCCTTGGCTGAGGGAGACTTATAGGGCTGTGCATCTTAAAGATGTAAGTAGACATACACATGAACCAAAGATACCATGCCACCACCACCACGGCTTGAGGTGGGGAGCAATCACGCTTCCCTACCCAGTGTGTTAGGAATGTTAGGCCCAACTAGATGCAATTAGAAGCCATAGCCAAGGCTAAGAGAAGTTAGCAACTTTAGAATAGATACAAAGGAGAAAGATGGGGAGCCCATCGTCACCATTTCATGACAATCACCTTGGTGAGTTCATTAAATGAGCCCCCACTTAACATTAGAGGATCTTTGCCATACAGCCCTCTGCCGAAGTGCTGAGACACTTCATTTGCATATTCTGCCTATGGAATCACATAAGAAGCCAAAATGTGTCTGAGATTTAAAAACAAAAAAACTAACCAGGACACTCAAAATTTCACTTATGTGTTCAAAACAAGGCTCCCACAAGCCTATCACCACCATCCTAGGCAGAGAGTGACACCTACATCCACCCCTAGTGCCTAAATGGGTACTGAGCACAACAAAGACCTTCAATGTACAACTGCTGGGGAATGACTCTTACTCAGTTGTTTACCACTCTTAGGCCAGTCCAAACATGGCCCTGGGAATGTTATCATAGCAGTTTGCTTCAGGCAAGCCCAGGGTATGAACTGGAGATGTCTGTTATCAGTTCCTTTTGCTCAAATCTCTGGTGTTCTCTGTGCCTGGCCCCCCTCAGCTGGTGATTTTTAGCTGGAGGTAGAAATTGCTTAGAAAGGCTTGAAACTTTCTTTGCTTCAAGGCAAGAATTTCCAGTATAACAATAAATTCATTTACTCAAAGAAATCATCTGTGTGTCTGCTCTGTGTAAGATACTGTGTTAGGCACTGTGGGAGACAGAAAAATATGAATGAAGGGGCTGGAGAGTTGGATCAGCAAATAAAGGCGCTTGCTGCCAAGCCTGAGAGCCTGGGTTTGACTCCTGGAACCCACCCACATGGTGAGAGGCAAGGACTCACTTCTACATGTTGTCCTCCATCCTACACACACATACACACACACACACACACACACACACACACACACTATGGCACCCCATGCCCCATCCACTCTGAGTAAAGACATGTTTTTAAAAGAAACTGAATAAGACACAGCCTCTGCCCTCCAGAGCTCACAATGTAAGAACAAATGGAAGATTCCAGCATTCTTCATCCTGTTTTTTATAACTAACAAAATCTTTTCAAGTCAACTCGGGAAATTGAGGCTAGTTGGGCTCATTCCTTTAATTCCAGTGCTGGGGAGGCAGAGGCAGGAGGATCTCTGTGAGTTCAAAGCCAGCCTGAAACCCTGTCTGAGGGGCATGGGTGGATCAAACAAACAAAAAATAAAGACAGATTGGAGAAATGGCTTAATTGGAAAAGTATTCACCATATATACGTGAGTATTTGAGTTCCATCCATCAGAATCCATGAGAAAGCAGAGGTAGCATGGATCTATAATCTCAGCTGGGGGAGAGGGACACAGACAGACAGACAGACAGACAGACAGACAGACAGACAGACAGACAGACAGACAGACAGGAGAGCTTTGCATCCTGCTAGCCAGCCAGTCTAGCCTAATTACTCAGAACTCTCGGTTCAGTGAGAGACCCTGTCTCAAAAAAGAAAATAAGGAGACAGGTGGTAGTAGTGTATGCCTTTAATCCCAGCACCCAGGAGGCAGAGTCAGGTGGATCTCTGTGAATTCAAGGCCAGCCTGGTCAATAGAGTGAGTTTCAGGATAGCCAGGGCTATTACAGAGAAAATCTCTGTCCTGAAAAACCAAAATCCAGAGAGAGAGAGAGAGAGAGAGAGAGAGAGAGAGAGAGAGAGAGAGAAGAGTAATTGAAAATATCACCAGTGTTGACCTCTGGCCTCTCCACACAAATGTGCAGGAGCGCGCGCGCGCGCACACACACACACACACACACACACACACACACACACACGGTGGGGGGGAGGGCACTTACACACACTCAAAGAAAAAAATCTTCTCATTCTATTCTCAGTTTTGAGGTTTTGAGTTGGTCTGTTCTATAAAAGGTTGCATCCACTGGGCAGTGGTGGTACATGCCTTTAATCCCAGCACTCTGTTTCAGGCCAGCCTGGTCTAGAAATAAAGATTTCAGTTGCTGACTTAGCTGAGTGTTTAGGCCTTGTTTTCTTTGTCATGTAGGTAGTGACAAGAAATTTTATCTTCATACAGAGTGAGACATGCCACAGCATGCGTGTCCATGTCAGATGACAGTCTGAGGAAATCCGTTCACTACCACCACGCAGACCTCAGGGATCAGCCCTGGTTGTCCGGCTTGGTAGCAAGTGCCCTCACAGGATGAACCATCTTGATAATCTCAGGGGCAACTTCAATCTCACAGCAATTGTAATAAAATGATTCCATGCTGGCATTTGTTACAAAATCTCTTATAACCAAGAAACATTTTCCAAGTTTCTGAGACTGCCCCTGGAATATTGTATATACAGTATTACCATCACTGCGCCATTATGCCTATATATGCTAACTCTTATATTCAAGCTTGGTAATATATATTCAAGTGTGTGTGATAGGTATAATACTACCAGTCTGTCTACTTACGTAAAGTGTTTATCTCACGAATATCCTTCATCTCATTGAGTATGTTCTAGTCTGGTCCTTTGTTCAAGAACTAAGATAGATAAATTTTGACACTAGGTGGTGCTGTCTCACTCAAAATAGAACAAGCCTCAACCCTCAAGTTTGGGTTATACTGAGTCTCATCACCACTGACTTTTAGGGACTTGGTAATTATTCATTGTAGGGGGCTGTCCTGTGCCCTGTGTGATATCTGGCAACAACCTTGGTCTGTTTCCCTACCCGAAAGATGTGGTGACCCTGATCTCCAGACATAACTGGCTAGTCCCTGAGAAGCAAAATTTCCCTTTGTTAAGAGCTTCTATGGAAAAAAAAAAGTGTATTAGAATTCTATTGTAATGGAGGATATTTGAGTAAAAAGATCTCAGTTCCTGTGGCTGTATTTATTTTCAGCACATCTACAATCAAATCTACAGTTTGTAAGCTGTTACCCAACCTGGTTTAAGAATGAGCATCACCCAGTAAGAAACAGCCAAGCTGTTTTTTCCTCTGCTATACAGTTGGCAAGTCCTTTTTAATTTGTTTTAAAAATATTTTATATACATCTGTGAGTGTGTACATTTGTGTGGAAGTGTCCAGGGAGGTAGAAGACATTGTACCTGGTAGCAGCTGGAGCTAGGGCCCATTGTAAGTGGCCTGAAGTGGATGCTGGGAACCAAACTCGGGTTCTTGGAAAGAACAGCAAAGGCTCTTAACTGCTGAGCCATCTCTCCAGCCCTGGTTTTGTTTTTGGTGTTTGTTTGTTTTTCCAAGATAGGGTTTCACTATGTAGCCCTGGCTGTCCTGGAACTCACTATATAGACCAGGCTGGCCTTGAACTCACAGAGATCCACCTGCCTTGGCCTCCAAAATGCTAAGATTAAGGCCTGCACCACTACACCCAGCTTTGGGGTTTGTTTGTTTGACAAAGATCTCACTCTGTAGACTAGGCTGTCCTATCAGACCTTTCTCTTGCTCACCCTTCTGGGTTGTGGGATGGGTTACAGCATGATCTGTCATGTCTGAATGGAGTCCTGTTATTATTTTACTCAAGCCTTCCTGTCCCGGGGTCAGACTTTCCATCTTCCCTCCCCTCCATACCTCAGCCATAGCAGCCTCTGTCTGGTCTGGCTGCTGCTTCCCACTGATCCAGCCCAGATCTCAACATCAGATCACTCGCCCCAGAGTAATGATGATATACTCCCTTCCAAACACCCAAAGGCCACCTGAAATCAGCTGTTCTGTCCTGGAGTAATGAAGCTTACAACATGACCCAAACCTTTATGCCTAGTACTCAGAAAACATTGGAGATAGCCTCACCTAGGCCCTGCCCTCCAGCTGTGGGCCTCTCCTCTGCCTCTACCAGTCTCTACCTATGGCAACTTTGTATTCCCCTAAGCCCATCGAATGCCACTGCTTCTGTGAGATCATGCCCCCCACCCACCCACACCAACCAATAAAACACTTTTTTTGAAAACTCATGGCAACTCATGTCTTGAGTCTGGAGAAACAGAAGACAGCTTTGTACACAGATTTATATAGCACACAGACTCTGTACGCTGGCGTGCCTGCCCTCAGTGAGTCCACTCTTGGCCTTGTGACCTACTTCTTGATATAGGCTATGTGATATGAACTGTATTAGGCATTTACTTTTGTGCCTTATATAGAGTAGGCTCAACAAATCTTTATTAATTTGACATTAATTTAAAATTTGGGCTGGAGAGATGGTTCAGAAGTTAAGGGCACTGACTGATCTTCCAGAGATCCTGAGTTCAATTTCCGGCAACCACACGATGGCTCACAAACCATCTAGAATGAGATCTGGTGACCTCTTCTGGCATGCAGGAAGAACACCGCATATATAATAAATAAATCTTTTTTAAAAGAAAAGATTAATTTAAAATTCAATGTGTGTTTCTATATGAAGTGAATTGGATCTAAGTAGACAGTCTTACTTTTGGTTGCCCGTTAGAACCTACTCGAAAGCTCTTTAAACATTTCAGCACTCATCCAGTCTTTAGTCCTAATATCAAAGAGCAGAGGCAGGATCTCCTATTGATCTGAGGCCAGCTGTCTATATATTGAGTTCAGCTATATCTCCAACCCCCGGTCCACACTCCAGATCAGCTATGTACCAGGGTTGTGAGATAAGTGTCCATGGTTTGGGTATGAGTTTTTGTTTTGTTTTCTCATTTGCTTATTTAAGACAGAGTCATGGGTAATCCCTTAACTGATCATCCTGCCTCTGTCTCTCACTCTCCATCTGGCATCCATAGTTTTTAAAGTTTCTCAGGTGATTCCAATGAGCAGCTATGAATAAGAAAAAAAAATGTTTCTTGCCATGATTTGATCTCTAAACTTACAGCAAAAAGTCCAAAGGATACATACAGATAGCTCACAAATGAAGGGTTGGCATCCATGCAGGATGCACCCCTGATCACACATGGGTGTACCTGGAAATCAGGGCAAGATGCATTCATTTGCCTATCATCTGCGCTATGTTCTTCAGACAGGCAGCATTCATGGAGTCCCTGGAGGAAGCTCAGAGACCTATGAAAATGAGCAAGAGAAAGTCTCCACTCAAAAAAAAATCCACATTACCCCACCAACACCCTTTCTACAAAAGATGGGCGAGCTCCTCATAGCCTGGTTAATCTGGGAATGCGCAGCAGAGGCGTACTGGGTTAGGGTTTTTGTCACCAACTCTGGACACAAGCCAGAGTCATTTGGGAGGAAGAAACCTCAACTAAGAAAATGCGTCCACCAGCTTGGCCTGTAGGCACGTCTGTGGGGTATTTTCTTGATTAATATCTGATGTGGGAGGACTCAGACCTCTGGAAGCAGCACCTCTTCTGGCAGGTGGTTCTGGATGGTTTAAGAAAGCAGGCTGAGCTTGCCACAGGAGCAAATTAGCAGCCAGCATTCATCTGTGGCTTCTGCTTCCATTCCCGCCTCCGACTCCCCGCTTTGTGAAATAAACCCTTTCCTTTCCAGATTGATTTAGATTGAGCTGTTTATTACAGCAATAGAAAGCCAACTAGAACAAGAGGGAGACAAAAATAATCTGAATTTCTCAATTGAAGAGCTGGCTTAGACGCCGCCTCATTGTGGTCACAGGTGTCCAGTGAGAAACAAAGTGGCCAGGAGGCAAACAGCAGGGAGAGAGGCAGGGCTCTGGGTGACATCTCTCATGGAGAATTGTTCCTCTAGGGGCAAAGCTGGCTTTTATAGGAACAGGTTCTTTGAGGGCTCCTCAAATGATTCATGTTTGCTATGCAAATGTTTACTACTATATCATCATTTCAAGCACAGAAGAGGGTTAGGGCTATATATAGTTCAGTGATAGACCACTGAGACTGGGCAGATTCCTTAGGCCCCTCCTTCCCAAGATTAAACAACATAGGCAGCTAAGACTCACTCCCCAACAAGCTGAGCTGCAAAGAAGACTCTGAGGCTAGACCAGCTGCCTGCAAGAGGCTGAGACCAACTGAGGCACCTGGGAAGGACGCTCTCCAACCTGCTGAGCTGCCTGAAGACTGTGCAGTGTGCTCCAGGTTCTCAGCTTTGTGAGATGTCGCCCATGCTGGGGTGGGCTTTGGTGATGCAATTGTCTTTGAATTGTTTCTGCTCCCGTAAGTAACTTTGGTTTGCTGTGGGCTTCCTATGTGGGGTGAATGGACATGTATGTGTCATCTCATCAGGAAAATACAATAAATAAGGCTGGCAAGGTGGTTCAGTGAGTAAAGGCATTGGTCACCAAGACTAAATGACCTGAATTCAGTTCCTGGGACTCACATGCAGAAAAACTGCTGCAAGTCATCATGTACACATGCACTCACATGGAAGACATTTTTTTTGTTTTTAGTTTAAAAATAAACCATAGGATATATTACATACTTATCACCTTACACTAGATTCCCAAGAGAATCCAGAACAGCCCATCAAATTCATGGCTGAATTCCTAATGCTTCGACCATTCAATACAGTTCATCATGTTGTAGTGCCCCCAGCCACAAAATTATTTTGTTACTACTTCATAATTTAAATTTTGCTATTGTTACAAATTGTAATGTAAATATTTTTGGAGATAGGGGTTTGTCAAGAACCACTGCTCTTGAGTTCAATCAAGCACTGGAAGCCAGAGGAAGCAACCAAAAGAGATGAGAATGTCCATTCCCTCCTTTTTTGTGTCTATAATATGTCCTGGCGAGAGTATCTGGGTTCTTCTGCAGCTCCCCAGTTCCAATCTGCATCCTTCTTCCCAGGTCCCTGCACCCAATACTCTGTAAATGCTCACCGGTCTCTTTTGCCCTGTCCCAAAACTTCATACTTCAGTGATCAAAGCTCAACCCCAGGAGTCCTGGCTCAGTGTTCCAATAAACCTGCCAAATGAACACGACAGGAAGAATGGTTGAGAGTCTTACTTAAAATAATTCTGTAAAACTTATTTGTTGGAGAGGAATACAGGTGTCACAGCATGACATGGAGGTCAGAGGCCGGAGAGCAGAGGACACAGGCCTCTCCTTCCATCACATACATCGAAGGGATTGGACTCGGGTCATTAAGGTTGAGCGGAACCTTTACCCTCCAAGCCATCTCAGCATCCCTACCTGAGAGTCTTCTAAAGTCACAGGTAGCCTTGATTTCAAAAGCAATTGCTTTCTGGCACCATTTGTTTCTAATCAATAGGCTTTGGCTGTAGAGGTTTGTGGATCTGTGAGAAGCCAGAGACCATCATCAGATACCTTCCTCAGTCACTCTCCACCTTATCGAGGGAGACAGGGTCTTTGACTAAACCTGCATCACACTGATTTGGCTAGACTGGCTGGTAAGCCTTAGGGATCCCCAGCTCCTCCCCAGTGCTAGGATGTGTCTCTGTACCTAGCTTTTAAAAATAAAAAAGTAGGGCTGGAGAGATGGCTCAGAGGTTAAGAGCACTGACTGTTCTTCCAGAGGACCTGAGTTCAATTCCCAGCATCCACATGGTGGCTCACAACCATCTGTGATGACATCTGGTGTCCTCTTCTATATACTGTATACATAATAAATAAATATTTAAAAAAAATAAATAAAAATAAAAAAGTAAAAGGCTGAGGTGAGATACAGGAAGTTGAATCCAGCACCCAAACTGTTCTCTCTGATGATAGACGTTTTCTGCCTCCTCTCTCCCCCAACACACTCAATAAATGCTTTCCAAGATGGGATCTCTTCAATATCACTTATGTGTACTTGCATACCTGCCGGTCTAGATGTGCATATGTGCCTTCCATAAAAGGGCATCAGATTTCCAGGAACTAGAGTTACGGGTTGGAGTGAGTTGCCCTAGGTGAGTGCTGGGAATCAAGCCTAGGTCCTCTGCAAGAACAATAAACACTTATAGCCACCGAGGCATCTCTCTGGCCCCACACAATGGCCTCTTGAGCCTGTCTGCTGATGGGCTGTTTATAAATTGCTCATAAACTCAAAACTGCTAGAGAAACCAAAAAAACCGGCAAACTCCCTCATAATTGACTCAAGTCCTTCCAGAGTCCTTGGGTATCCTGGATGTGAAGTACTCCACTAGTTACTGAGTTGAAAGACTACGCACCTTACCAGGAAGGTGACCAGTCACCTGGGCTCCATCAGTATTTGTGGAAGCACTTTCTGTAGTAGCACGAATTTGGGTTGTTTAAATGAGACTCAGAAGCCAAATATCAGGGGAAGGCTGAAATATCAGAGAGAGGAAGCACCACAGTCAATTCTCATGCAGCTATCTTGCAACTTCCTCAGCCTCGCTCCTGGTCGCTTCTGCCTGTCGCTTCTGTTTCTGCCTGGTTTCTAACAGCCCTTATATATCCTATCCCATTCAGGCTAGGATTAAAGGTGTGTAGTCTAGAACTCACAGAAACAGAAGTAGTTCTGTCTCTGGAGTTCTGGGATAAAGTATGTTGGTCATCACTCTCGGCTTTACCTGTGCTGGGATTAAAGATGTGTGTGATTGACTCAGGTGTTTACCCTTGTATTCCAGGATCAAGGATTTCCTGAGCTGTCTGCCTAGGATTTGACTGTGTGGTCTCTCTGATATCTCAGGATTTATTAAATATCTAACATATATACACAACTTTCCACCACACCACACGTTGCCTTTTCTTGTTTGAAGTGGATCAAGGTTTCAGAGAGTTAATGACCAAAGCACAAACTTGGCAATGGAGTGCTCATCAGTATACTTAAAAAGTTGCTAATACCATGGTTTTTTTAAAAAAATAAAAATAAAAAAATAAAAATCTGTACAGTGCAAAAAAAATTGCATATTAGTTAAAAATAAGTTCACCTCTGATTTCTGCCTAATTATATTAGTTAGCATCCTTGACGTTTGCAGAGAACTGCAAACACACAGCCTTTTGTTAATATGGAAGTAATAGCGGCTTCAGGCTCTCAAGAGCAATAGCCTCAAAACTGCAAGAAATAGGCAAAGAGCACCCGCTTCAAATCTCTGAGGACTGTGCAGTAAATGCTGAGCGCAGGCAAAAAGAAACAGCTGTATGCCATTTAAACACCAGTTGGCTAAAAGATTTTAACACAAGTGAATAGAGAAATTTAAATCGTTAAACATCATTTAATAATAAATGATTTAAGGCTTGATACATGTACGTTTTGTGTTATTTTATTTTTGAGACAATCTCGCTCTGTATGCCAAGGTGACTTAGTTCTCATTAAGTTGTACAAGATGACCTCAACTCTGAATGCCTCAGCCTTGCCTTCCAAGTGCTGGAATTATAGGCCACCATGCCTGGCTATAATTTTTTTTTCCTGATGTGTGTGTGTGTGTGTGTGTGTGTGTGTGTGTGTGTGTGTGTGTGTGTGTAGTATTGTTTGTTTGGTTGGTTGGTTTTGATTTTTGTTTTTTTTGGAGTTTCAAGACAGGGTTTTTCTGCTTAGCCCTGACTGTCCCGGAACTTACTCTGTAGACCAGGTTGGTTTTGAACTCACAAAGATCTGTGTGCCTCTACCTCCAGAGTAGGTCTTGGGGTCTCTTTCTTAGACAGCTAAATTAGTAAAATTTCCTGAGACACAAGAAAGATAAGCAAATGTTATTTTGGGGGACTATTTTAGTGATTTCTTCACCAATTGTTGATTTATTTCCCAGCACCTCTCAGCTGATGAAGGGTTCGGGGGGCCCTAGCCCTGCTGGGATCAGAACAGGCATGATCCTTCCAGCTGTATAGATTAGGGGAAGAATATAGCTTCCTAAGTCTGGGTAGAAACGGGTGATTGACAATATCAGTGCTGTATGCTGTGTTGTCATTTAAGAAGTCAATGAATTTTTTTTTTAAAGAACACTATTTTTAAATGTGGATAGTAGAAAAAAAAGTGTTGTAGCTAATCAATAGGTCTTCAAAAACAGTGAAATAAAGATAATTCTGGTAATTGATAATATATGAATATTGACTTTACAAAGGTATGTGTGTATGTGTATACATAAAAGGCCAAAAGTAATCCTCAGAGTCTTCCCTCAACCACCTAGGTTTGTTTCTATTGTGTATGTGTGTGTGTGTGTTGTCATAGCATCTTCAAGAGGTTAAACATTTTGCTCTGTAATCTGCAGTGAAGAATCAAATTCCTGAGCCAACATTGGTGTCTTATTAGCAAGCAGCAGATGGATGAAAGAGAAATCCCCCCAACAGTCTACTACTAGGGGTCCACAATAACCAGACTTTTGTTTTGTTTTGTTTTTTAAGGTAGACATGTTCCCCCAATGGTTTTTTTTGCTTGCTTGCTTGGTTTTTAAAGACAGAGTCTCATGTAGCACAGGCGGATCTAAAATTCACCATGTAGCCAAAGATGGCTGGGAACTCCGGCCCTGCTCACACACTCCTCCTGAGTACTGGGTTTATAGGCACTTTATCCCACACTGGGAATAGAATCCAGGGCCAGGCAAGCAGGGGAGGCAGGTACTCTACCAACTGAGCTATATCCCCAGCTCATGCTAAGGTAAGAAAATCATTTTGATTCAGATGTTCTATAGATTTCTCTAATACACAAGTCTGAGTTGGTAGTTGGGCTTTGGAACTCATAATCAAAAAGATTTAGGGTTAGGGTTAGGGTTAATTGCTTTTGTTAGCTTGTGATAAATAAATTTCACATGCACAGAACACTTCAGTGTACTGCTTTTCCTAACTATGTACAGGTTATTTCCCAAATTCATGAGTTCTATTAACCATAGCCACTCTAGATATACATTGCTTGCTCTCTTTTGACTATTCATGATAGTAATGAAGCCTCCATTGTTCAAATTGTACTAATTAAGAAGAAAGAACCTCCATAAGCATCATTAATTTTTCTGTTATAGAAATATTTTTCTGTGAGGATACGTATCAGTGTAGATAGAGATGTACAGTTATGTATATGGATGTTCCTGCCCACATGTTGGAACACATATGTCTGGGTATTTTAAGGAAATTTAGTAACTGGCTTAGTAAGGAAACTAAAATATGAAATATTAAATATCTTAGTACCTGAAAGCTACATGTTATTTTAATTTAGTTTAATATCACCCATGGTGTTTCTTCTACCTCAGCTTCTAAGAAAGCTGGGATTATAAAAAGAGCCACCACCCTGGATGTAGTGAGATAAAACACACCCAGTTTATACCCCAAAAACACTCAGCATCATCTAACCCCACCCCCAAATAGGTCTTGAGTGTTTCCAGAAAACTAATAAATATGTAAGTTTAAAACACAGAGTAGTTGTATTTTACAAAATCTATATTTTAATGTGTACATAGTTAAAAAAATACAGGGCCCTCATGTCCAAGTACTCTACCAACCGCCCCTCCCCACCCCCGAAAATAAAAGTCTGACTCTACCTGATGCATGCATACACAATATACGGAGCATAAGTGCATTTACATGACATGGTAGCTGCTCTAAACACACTAATAATTACTCCACCTAGTCAGAACAAACTTGCAGAGTTTAAGAAGGTAGCTATTTGTCCGATGACTGAGTACCAGCCTAATGCAATCCAATTCTAACCAATAAAGGATTTTTTTTTCTCCTTGAGACGGGGTCCCATATATATTCCTCCCCTTCCCGATGATGCTAGGATTACAAGCATAATCACCATCCTAATCTTCAACACCAACCTCTGCAGTGCTGGGCTCGAACGCAAGGCTTTGTTCATTCTAGGCAAGCACTCTACCAATTCAGCTAGACCCCGGCCTCGTGTCTTAAACTAAAAGTGGCAGGGCATTATTTTCACAGCAGCCCAAAGTCATTCACAATGTCCATTCATGAAATCTACAAAACACAAGAAAAGTGGAGGAAAGGGGGCAATGAAATTATTTCATCCACGGATCTGAAAGACAAGTTTCACATGAAAGGTGACTGATTTTCTCCCTAAGATTCGCGGGCCACCCTAAAAACCCTGAGGCTTAGCTGGCCATGGGAAAGGGCTCCGGCTGGAAGCCGAAGAGCCTCTGACCGTAAGGCTCAGATTCTACCTGCAGCCTGGCCCCTGGGAATGGGAGATAGGGGTGGTCTCGACCCCGCTGCTCACAGCGCAGCCCCACCCAGTCCCGTTCGGCCTCAGCCAGGATTCGGGTAAGTGCCACGATGTAGCTGAGTGCCATCTGCAGCGTCTCGTACTTGGACAGCTTCTTGTCCTGGCCCCACTGCGGCACCACCCTGCGCAGCCGGTCGAATGCGGTGTTCAGCCCTTGCATGCGGCGCCGTTCACGAGCGTTGGCTGCTAGACGCCTGCGCGCTGCGCTCTCCAGCCGCCCGGGTCCTGTGCATGAAACCGAGCGCTCTGCTGCACCCGCGCAAGGAGGCATGCAGCGCGCTCCCGCCGGAGAGCCATTGGGTTTGCAGGCTGACTTCATCCACGCTGTCACTCTGCGTGGCTCCCGGGAGTGAAAAAGTCACAGACGGAGTGACTCACGTGCAGTCAGTCAGTGTACAGTGGGTAATGTGGAACTCTGGCTTCTGTCCTGCTGGGTAGCCAGGCTGATATGTCTCTTCCCCTGCCCAGATGCAGTTGGAAGTGATGCTCAGGGGAAAGTCATTTCCCCTCCACACCAACCACGTGAAATTGAAAGAGGAGGAAACTTCCTTGCTGTTTGCTACGTGTAGTTCTTGGGGTGGAGGGGAAATAAGGCTCTCCCAGTTCTCTGGGAAAGCCTGAGGCTGCTTTTCAGGGTGATGAAATCTTCGCAGAAATTCAGCTAGGTCAGGACCGCTTGGACTGCACGCAGTAGATGTCAGAAAGCGCTGGATGAAGCAAGCGGTGCGGGTGGAGAATTTATAGCCCAGGGCTCAAGAAGGGAACAGGTGGTGACAGGTGGGCGAGCGTCCCTCGGCTTCCATCTCAGCACCTTCCTACCCTGGGAACTGCAGGGGGGAGGGATAGCGACGCACAGCAAAATCCTGACATTACTGCCTTGGTCTATTGAAGTTTCTCCAAAGCTATGTCCAGCACTAACTAACGCACCATCTGGAGTGGCCTTGGCCCGGCTGTCCCCAGTAGAATAACAAGGTGGGGGTGGAGGGAGAGCGTGGTCCAGCTTTTCTCATACTAGCAGGCGGCTTACATATCAAAAACAAAGCCAGGTTTTTAAATGATTAACTAGAAATCATTTGAGCTGAAATGTTGATTTTGACGCTGTTAGGTGTATCTGAAGTCTAGCAAGATTTTGCTTTGTTGAGAAGTGGCAATTTTACATTCTAAAATATTAACATTGTCACTTAGTTTACTAAATCGATTCAGACAAATTAGGAAATTCTATTATTATGGAAACTAAATGGATTCATTCAAATTAGGAGGTTCTATTATTATTATTATTATTGCAGACCTGGAATGGGGCTCTGCAAATAATTTCTATGAAACAACTGACAACATAGCCAAAGATATGAACGTGTCTATTTTCAACTTGATACTATTTTCTAATTGTGTGATTGAGCTTCACAAATCCAAGGCCTTACCAGATTAGTTCAGCATCTCTATTTCATTTCCTTGTTTATTAATGCTTATGAGGCACACACTGACATGATAACCAATCACTTCATTACTTAGCATTTAAATGCAATAAAATATCTTCATGTGCATGTATGTGCAAAATAGAAACATGTAAATAATTTGGGAGTTTCAAAAATAGTTCTTAATGAATTCCAATGTTCTAGTATGTCATCTGTCCTCAAGAACAGGAACAAATTATGATTTCCACCGTTGCTAAATATTAGATTTACACAGAGAAGCCTTTAATTTGCTTTCTCTCATCTCAGCTTGTTTCTTGTGTTTCAAAAAAAATCAAGAAACAAAGAAACAGTGTCCATATAGTTTCAATGTAGCAATCCCTTCTGGATATTCCAGGAAAGGCCGATAAGCTCTCTCTCTTTTTCAAACATGAGTTTGTCAGCAATATTCTCAGATATTTTTTGTATGAGTAAGTCATCTACAAGCTCACACAAATCAAGAGCCTTTTAACTTGGATTTGTTTCCCTGCCGGCACCTCAGACCACAACCCCGACACCATCACCCTGACTTAAGTCCTATCGTCCTATAAATAGTTTATTAATTACCAACTGAAACACTGACAGCAAAATGAAGCTGAACAACACGAAGACAATAGGATGTAATTGAACATTAATAATGTTGAGAGTGGCAGCTGTTAGATACAGAATTTTGCACAGGGCCACTCGGCTCTGTCATCCTGGAGTCCTAACAGTCATGTCGGGAACAGCAGCTCTGTGATGGGGACGATTTCGTTAGTCCTTCAAAATGTCAAATGATGTCTTTTAAGGTTTTCACAGAAATCTGCTTTATTAGTAGGATTGTTTCTCATATTCATTTAGCTCACCCTTCTCCCCCCAAGAGACCCCTCTATGTCGCACTGTGAATTATCTTCCTGCAAAAGAGCCCATTTTCACCTTCTGCTCATTATTATTCAAACTATTACTAAGATATATGGTTTTGCAAATTGTGTAAAGCCATACATCTTAATGAATTTCATTAAGGTAATGATTAAGGCAGGTAATTTCATTAAGGTAGGGTAGGTAAGATTTTGGCCCAGAGAATCAAAAGCAAAAAAAAAAAAAAAAAAAAAGAGAGAGAGAGAGAGAGAAAAAAGAAACACTGAGACACAAAGTACATGTGATATGAAATTGATCCAAAGTTAGGGGGCATCTAGTAATACACTTTCCAAAAGCGTCTTGGAGGACATTGAGAGTACTGCTATTCCACACCTGGAGTGTTGTGATGAAAAATGGGCACAGGAAAGTTTCTGAGACCCCTGGGCAAAGAGAAATATATTGGTGACAGCATTGTATTCACCGGTTGGAACATAGAATTCTACATAGTTACTAACATTCTTTATATACCTTTTCAAAGGTATGTCTGCTCTTGCAACTTCTATGTGATTTATTTGTTTGTTTGTTTGTTTTTCTTTCATTCATTTATTTATAGGCAAGATTTTCTGTATTCCAAAGCCATGGCCATGAACTTGCTGTATAACTGAGGATGACCTCCACCTCTAGAGTGCTGGGGTGCACCACCACACTGAGTATATGCAGTGCTGGGAATCAAACCCAGAGATTCTTTCCAGGCAAACAGTCCACTGGCTCAGTTATATCCCTATCCTGACCTTCCGTTTATCTAATAGAGGAAAAGAGTTCAGTCCAGGGACCAAGCACTATGCATGGAAGCTGGAAAACTACATGGCTGAATTAAGAGAGGGAGCCGAGTCCGCTGAACCCTTTCCTCTTGGAGGGGTTAAAATTATGAAATTGTTTACTTCCTCACTTGACAATGTGGCAAGAGAGAGCCACCAGTGACTTCCCAAAGTCAGGTAAAGCACTCAGAAGAGTTTCAGAACTATGATTAGCCTTGCCATCTCTAAAGGAGAGTAAGCTTTAAACTGCAACCCTAGTGTCTAGGGTGAGGCCCAGAAAACACTAAGAACCAGTAAATGACCCAGAAGGAGGGAACGGGCAAGAAATTAAATAAGCTCATCTAATAATAAGCACATTTTTTGTGAATAACACAGAGAATGATTTACAGCCCTCTTCCCCCACATGTAGACATATACATGGGTTGGGGCTGGACAGAGGGAAGAGGAAGACAGACAAACACACACCTGCAGGAAACACAAGCTATCTCTGAATTTGAATTTTGTATTTTTGCTTTGTTTTGTTTTGTTTTGATACGGAGTGTGTGTGTGTGTGTGTGTGTGTGTGTGTGTGTGTGTGTGTGTGTAACAGCACTGGCTGTCCTCGCTCTGTAGACCAGGATGGCCTCAAACTCAGAGATCTACCTGTCTTTGCCTCCGGAGTGCTGAGATTAATGATGTGTGCCAACACCACAACCAGCCATCACTTCAGTTTTCCATTCACACAAACTGCCTGACAAGGCTGCTGGCGAAGTACTTTCAACCTGTTGTGATTCACAAGGCCGATTTATTATCTTTATATTTTAGGTGAAGAACACCTTCAATCCTAATACTTAGGAAGCAAAGGCAGATGAACCTCTGTGATTTTTGGTCTACATAGAGTGTTTCAGGCCAGCCAGAGCTACATAGTGAGACTCTACTGTTAGTGTGTGCTTCCAGGCCTGCAGAGACACTCTAACCAGCCATGCCAGCCACGCCTTGGGTGTGTCTACATGAGCTGTAGAACCCTCTTTCTCTGCTCCCTCTTCTCTGCTCCCTCTTCCCTCCCTTTCTCTCTCTCTCTTCCCTTCCCCAACCCGTTCCCTCAATAAACTCAACATGGCTTCCTGGCAGCGTGTTCCATCCTTCCACACGCAAAATACTAACATCTACCATGGCTTTTTTTTTAACTTATTTTATTATTTATGTATGTGTGCAGGTGTAAGTGTCCATGTCCATGAAGAAGTTGGGGGGGCATCTATATCCTGCTCTTGTACAGGACTATCCTCAGAGCTGCCATCTTTGGGAGCTGGGCTTGCTCAGTAAAGATCATCACAAATGGGTTTATTGACAGCTGATGTTTCCTCTCAGAAGGAGGGACCAAGGGAGTCATGAGACTCTTCCCCCCCCAGCCAGCCATTGAATGAGACCATGGGGTCTCTGGGAGGAGCCAGAGTAAGTATATAGATGGGATAGGACTAGGGGAGAGCCTCCATCTACATGCTATTTCAGAAGGCTATCACACACATACACAAATAAACAAGCAAATTAATTAATATTAAAATAGTTAAAAATAAATAAATATTAAATGGAAAAGGATGCATGAAAAGTTAGGAAATAAGAGACCCATAGCAACCTAAATTTTTTTTTCCCTTCTGCTAACAGCCACTTTTTTGGGAGGGGGCTAGCTATGTCCTCCAAAAGCCATGGGCACAAACATGCTGTCTTTGTTCCTGCTCTGAAAATATGACATCCGCTGTTTTCCAGGGAGCAGGTGGCTCCCTTCCCCAAGGGTACTCTCATTACCATCCAAGTTTCAGGTAGCTCCTGAGTCAGCTGCTCACACTAAAAGCCCAGGCCTCACTGGCCCAGGCCAGGCCACTGATGTCCACTCCCAGCCTGTGGGAGGGGGTGTTTATTCACCTCACTAGTGTTGGGTTTTTGGTTTTTGGTTTTGGTTTTTGTTCCATCAGCATCTTAAATACCTTGACTGAAGTTACTCTAAATGTCTAGACACTGGTCTCTGGAGCCTGAATTTCGGCTTCTAGAAGTTTGTCCTCACCATCCTGTATGGCTTTTCCCTGGCTATGCCTCAGCCACCTCCAGCAAAGAGAAATTAAAATATATGATACTGTATCATAAGGCTAAGTGGAACCCCAATAAGCAGATGTCTGAATGTCTCCCTTCTATTCACTGGCAACAACTACCAACCTTTTTAATTGTTTCACATAAATTTTCATTCATTCAGTTGTGATTTATGGACTTGCTATGTGCTAGGGATTGTTCTAGGAACAAGAAACAGAACTGAATAATTTTAAATTGGTGTTATTGCCATTTTCCAGTCCCTCCATTTGTATTATAAATTCTCTGGAGGGATGGGCCAAAGTGTACACATAATGGTCTTGCTATGTGGTGCTTAGTAAACCCATATAGGCTGCTTGGTTGGCTGCAGTTCATACTTGAAGCTGATGTTAAGCTAAGAAGACCAACCTGGGCACCATAAACACCATCAGGATGTGTATTATATATGGCAAGCCCACTGCCTTGATTGTAACCAGTTTGAAGAGCCTGCAGTTGGCATGAAGCACTTCAAAACATTAGCCAAGTTATGTCATGGTGAATCAAAATGTAACAAGATAGTTACATCTTTCTCTGTAAAAACAAACAACAAAGGCAATTGAGAAAGTTAAAGAATAAAGCTAGGTTCTAATTTGTTTTTGAACGATTTTAAAAAGATTTTACTTTTATGTTTATATACATGAGTGTTTGTCTGTATGTATGTGTACCACAGGCATGGCTGGTACCTTAGGTAGCCAGATGAAGACACTGGACCCCCTGGAACTGGAGTTTTGGGAGGTTGAGCCACCATACGAGTGTCTGGTACTCTGCAAAAACCAGGAAGAGCTATTAACTGCTAAGCCATCTCCCCAGTCCCTAAAATCCAGGTTTAAAAATGTCATGCCTTTATTTGTATATGTCTGGGTGTGCATGCCAAGGTGCATGGGTGGAGGTCATAGGGCAACTCTGGGAGTTGACTCTTCCCTTCTACCAAGTGGGACCAGGGACCAAAACTCAGGTCCCCACGCTTGGTGTCAAGTACCTTAACTCACTGAGTCAGCTTGAAGAATACTAAAATTTAATATTTTAAAAGCCAGTGCTGCTCACTCAAGTTGTTCATTTCTGCATATTTAAGCTTGCCTACCCTGTTCATACAAAGCAGGAAAGTTTTTTGAGACTGGTGCCCATGTATCTGAGGTTGGCCTCAAGCTCATTTGTAGCCAAGGATGACCTTGAATTCCTGATTCTCCTTGCTTTCACCTCCTGGGTGCTGTGGGTATATGGGTTTCTGCTGGACATTGCAAACCCCCAATTTGATGATGTCATCTGTACGTGCTCACTGACTCTCTCAATTAAGCTACTTCAACCATCCCTATGTGTGTGCTGCTTGCTGTTTGCTCTTTTACTTTGGTTGCACATAAACTCATTTGAAACCAAATGTCTGCCAATCACAGATTATTCTAGACCATTCAGACTGCTGGGCAAGCACCCTAGCCACAGAGCTATAGCCTCAGCCTTGTTAGATTTTTTTTTTTTTTTTTTAGTTTCCTAGTTATTAAAAAAACAAACCGTAAATGCTGGTACAAAAGATCTATAAATATCTAATAAATCAAAGATGTAAAATTCTATATATTGTTTATGAATTAAGTTTCTTTTTTTAGTGAATTTTTTTTAAATTTTATTATTATGAACAAAGAAGTCACACTTTCTATCCTTGTATATCCTTATTCAAGGTCCCTTCCTCCTTCTACCACATCAGGTCATTCTCTCTTCTCCACAACACTTGCTGGATTTTTATTATTTATTTATTTATTTGGTTCGTTGGTTTTGGCTTATCAAGACAGGGTTTCTTTTTCATTTTATTTATTTATTTATTTATTTATTTATTTATTTATTTATTTATTTTAAGACAGTGTTTCTCTGTGTAGACTTGACTGTCCTGGAACTCACTCTATAGACCAGGCTGGCCTGGAACTTACAGAGATCCACCTGTCTCTGCCTCCTGAGTGCTGAGATTAAAGACACAAACCACCACTGCCCAGCATTTTTTCATTTCTAATACTTGAGATTTATTAAAAGTTCATGAATGATCCAGACACTATGTTCAGCTCTTTCAATAAATTACCCTATTTCATCTTCTCAGTGGCTCAGAGAGGTGGGCACCATCACTATTGCCCAGTTATTTTGTTTTAGTGTGTATGTGTGTGAGAGTATATGTGTGGTATATGCACGTGTATATGTGCAGATGTGTGAGCCAGAGGAAGACGAGTGTCCTCCTCTGTCACTCTCTCCTTTATTCCTTTGAGACAAGGTCTCAGACTGACCCCAGGACTTATATGGTAGGTAGTCAGCAAGCCCATCGATCCTCTTTGGCCTCACAGCCAGGCTCCAACACTAACCCCTAACAAACAGACTCAACTTCAACTAGTCCATGAACTACCAAGACATCACACCCCACCAGAACAATGAGAGGGTGCTCTGAGGTCCTCCCTGCCCATTAGAAGAAGTAAGTTTGTGCAAATAACCATAAAATTAAACCCACCCAGGGAGGGCCATTGATTTACAATTGGCATAGCTTGCCAGATGCTATCTAGTCTAAGAACTGCCTTGGCCTCTCTGGCAATGCTGTCGGCCTTTGGCTTTGCAGGGTGTGTTCCCAGCAGGGAAGACCTCTCCACTAATGGTTGCGGCGGGAACTTGAGTCCTGGCAGGTTTCCCATATGTTGCAAGAGAGAGGCCAGCCATGTCCCCGGGTGCTGGAGTCATCCTCTTATCTAATTCTGGGGCCTGAAGCCAGCCCCAGGAGATTAGAGACGCTCCCACCCTCAACTAATTAACAAGGTGGCCTCCTGCTGCAGAAAGGGAATGAGGGCAGAAAAACAGAGGGTGCCTGATTTAACTGGGACCCCAGAAAGCAGACTCAAGAGATCACTGATGCATGCTTAAGACATCTCTAATGGGTCACGGCGTTCTATGCCTGAGACCTGGAGTTCTGTTTCTTCTCAGCCCCTTTGCATTTCAAATCTTATAGACATAGACACTCTATACACTATTTAAAATACTATGCATTGATGAATATATATATATATATATATATGAACAATTATTCCCACCAATCTACTCCAAGATGCTCCTTTTTTCCCCTACGTGGGACAACCTGAAGATGGTTAGATGCTTCCCACTCCTCACTTGCACGGTGCTGAGTGACCTTCTGGATTCAAGGCAGGGTGTTTGCTTCTGATATTAGCTGTGAATCTAAATATTTATGCTACTGTCAATTTAAATAGAAAGAAAGTCATAGCTTTTTTGCTAAGGGACTGCCCTCAGAGTTCAGCCTCTCCAATTGTCAGTGTTTTGTCTTTGGAAAGAAAGAGGGCCTGATTTAGGTGAGCATCGGGTTGTAATGATGGAAAATTGAATGAAATTAAAATGATCGGAAGTCAGAACACCAGGACATTTCTGAGCCACCAACTTTTGACATTCTAATTAGGCTACATGCTTATGCAAATCAAGGCTGTCACTTTTCCCCAGCACAACCCTGCGCCTACAATTGTTTCAGAGACGTTTTACTGAGGCTGGCTGGTGACGTGATTAAATCTCTCCCAGAATTTGAGAGCAAATAAGAAGGTAGTCTCTAGAGATGCCCTAGTTTGTGGGCAGCCCAGCACAGCTGTGCTTTTGTCCTGCTAGCCATCAGGACGCCTTGAATTTCTCCCATCAAGCAAATAGAATGTGACATTGAGTGAGGTATTCTCAAGCTCCCGTCCTCAAGAGTGAAGTGGGAGACAGCCATGAGTCTGCCACGCAGGCAACAGGAAGTAGGTTTTGCAGGGTGAGCCCCTGCAAGGAGACAGAACATTTCACTTTGGGCATATAGGAAACGAAGTTAGTTGTGGGTTGGTACACTGTAAAGATTTGTCACTGGTACTGATTTAATAATACAATACTTGGCCAGTAGGCAGGCAGGAAGTATAGGTGGGGCAACAAGACTAGGAGAATTCTGGGAAGAGTAAGCGCAGAGAAGCAGCGCCAGCCGGGAGGAAGCAAGATAGAATGTTGGACTGAGCATTCTCTCCCCCCAGTCCCTCCCAATCCTCCCTCAGCCTCCCCCCATCCCATCCCCGTAATCATTCCCCAAGAAAGGCAAGGAGTCCCAAGGTGAGTCAGTTCAGTCTGGCATATCTGAGTCCCTCATCTCAGTATCAAGGCTGGGTTAGGTGTTCCTCTGTAGGGAATGGGCTCTGAGATGCCAGTTCATGCACCAGGAACATTGTCTGATCCTACTGCAAGAGGCTCCACAAACTGCCCACGCCATTTGGCAATCACTTACACTTGGAGGGTTTAGTTCCTTTCCATGAAGTTTCCTCAACGATTATTTCTGATTCAGTGAGTTCCCAATAGCTCCAGTCAGCCCGGTCAGCCATCTCTGTGGGTCTCCTCCTCATGATCTTGGTCCCTTTGCTTATATACTCTACTCTCTCTTTCTCTTCAGCTGGACCTGGTGCTTAGCTATGGATCTCTGCTTCTGGAGAGATTATCGCTGGATGAAGGTTCTATAATGACAATTAGGGTGGTCATTCATTTGATCATAGGGGAAGTCCTATTTACATACCCTTTCTACTATTGCTTGGGGTCCTATGCAGAGACACCTTGTGGGTTCTTGAATGTTTCCCTGGCACCAGGTTTCTCTCTAACCCTACAGATACCCTCTGTCAATCCATTTCGTTGTGCTCCCTCTCTGTTGCTCCTCTCACTCAAGCATCTTCTTCTCTCATGATTTGTTCCCACCTCCCCTTATTCCCCGTTATGATCCCAGTTTACTCAGGGAATCTTCTCTATTTCCCCTTCCCAGGGGGATCCCTGGATGTCTGTCTTAAATTATTTCTGTTACCTAGCTATTTAGGGGTTGTGGTTTGCAGCCTGGATTTCTTTATGTCTAAAATCCACTTATGAATGAGGACACACAATGTTGATCTTTTTGGGCCTGTGTTACCTCACTCAGAATGATACTCTCCAAATCCATCCATTTGCCTGCCAGTTTTAGGACGTCATTTAGCCATGTGGCTAAGAATTGTGGGTTAATTTAAATATAAGAACTAGATAGTAATATGTTTGAGCTACTGGCCCAGCAGTTACTATAACATTAAACCTCTGAGTAATTATTTCATAAGTGGCTACAGGACCTGGCCAGGTGGGACAGAGAAACTTCTGACAGTGTTTTGCCTGCATACATGTCTATATGAGGGTGTCCAAGTCCCCTGAAGCTGAAGTTCCAGACAGCTTCAAGCTGCCATCTGGGTGCTGGGAACTGAACCAGGTCCTCTGGAAAAACAGACCATGCCCCTAACTGCTGAACCTTTCTAGCCCTCAAAAGTTAATTTTTAAGATGTCAGCATGAAAAAAAAAAGCTTTAACTTTAATGATAATAAAGGATAATATATTCTAGAGCCAAATATGGGTGAATATGGACCAGAAACACAGATTCAGGTTATCTCAAATTCCAACCTGGTTAACAAGTTCATGAAGGAAGCCAGGCAGTGGTGATGTACCCCTTTAAGTCCAGCATTTGGGAGGCAGAGGCAGGAGGATCTTTGGTTTGCAGAACAAGTTTCAGGCCAACCAGGACTACATAGAGAAACGGTATCTAAAAAACAAAAACAAAACTGCTTTTACTTTACATATTATCTGTGTACAAGCATTTCTTCCTCATATGTGTATGAGCAGCACCTGTGTGCTGTACCTGAGGAGGACACAAGGCATCAGATTCTGTAGAACTAGAGTTATGGATGCTTGTGGGCCACATGTGGGTACAATCTCTTTAACTCCATAATGAGTGTTCTTAATCAGTTTTCTGATTAAGAAAATCCCACATAGGGCCTATCCCACATAGGGCCTCAGCTCCTCCCAGTTTGGAAGATCAAAGATTAGAGGGTAAAGAAATAAATGACTCCAAGCTTCATATATGGTGCCCACAGGGGCACACACTATAAATAAGTATGAGAATCTGTCTCAAAGACTGGCCAGGATAGTCAGGCATGTCACAATGCACCCGCAATCTCAGTACTTGAGAGCTGGAGGCAGAAGAATCAGGAATTCAAAGTCACCCTCAGTGACATGTGAGTTCAAGGCCAGCCTGGGCTACATGAGACCTGTCTTAAAAATAAATTACTGAAGTAGAAAATACTGCTGGGTAGTGGTGATACCTGCCTTTAATCCCAGAGCTCGGGAGGCAGAAGGAGGTGAATCTCTGAATTTGAGGCCAACCTGGTCTACAGAGCAAGTTCTAGAATAGCCAGGGCTATACAGAAAAATCATCTAAAAAAAAAAAAAAACAAAAAAACAACCCCCCCACACACACAGAGAACTGAGTGAAGGGCAAAGAGCCTCATATAGGGAGACAGAAGGGAGATAAGTGAGTTCTCCATACCACTCTTCCAGAGGGTAACCTGAGGTAAAAGTGAACTGATCTATTGCTCCACGTCACAGAAGAGCAGTAGCACAGACTGACAAGATGACTCTGTAAATAAGGTAACCAGCACCCTGACGCCAAGCCTCAAGACTTGAGACTAGCCAGGACCCAGACATGGAAAGAGAGCCAACTCCTGCAAGATGTCCTCTAACCTCTTCCATATGTGCGTGGTGGTATGTGTGTAGGCATACATACACACACATGCACACGCTCATACACACACATACATACACACACATACACATACACACACATACATACACATACACACATACACACACATACATACACACACATACACACACACATATACACACAGACACACACATATACACACAGACACACACATACACATATACACACACATACACACTCATACACACACATATACACACATACACACTCATACACACACACTCATACACACTCATACACACACATACACACACACATACATACACACATACACACACATACACATATACATACACCACATACACACACACCTACACACATACACACACACATACACATTCACACACATACACACACACAAATAAATGTTTTTAAAAAAAGTGCAATCTCTTTAACTCAAAAAAAAAAAAGTGAATCTCTTTTAAAACATTTTAAACAAAGAGTTTGGACTAGAGAGAGGGCGCAATGGTGAGTACTTGTTGCTTTTACAAGCAGAGAACCTGAGTTCAGTTCTGGGCACCCATGTGATGGCTCAGAACCATCTGCAACTCCCAATTATTCATGTGGTACACATTTACACATATAAAATAAATCTAAAAGAAAAAAATATTCAAAGAGTGCTAGGTAGCTATTTCCCTCATGAGAATCCGGCAGCCATGGGTGGGATGGGATGGGAGGCTTCTGGTTAAGTTCAATGCTTTGGATGGAAGTTTTTAAATTTGGAGAGCCCTGTGGCATAGCATTCAACCCAGGAGAGCTAGCTGCAGGCCTTGGAGAACACCAGTTCTCCATGGTGCAGAAGGATGCTTTCTCCACCATCTTCTAGGAGTGCCCATGTCTGGTCTGACAGTAATTAATGAGCTTGTACAAAACCACCCCAGGTAGGCTGAGCCAGTGTTTCCTAGCTTTCTTAGGAAAACAGAATAAAATTGCTGTGGGCTAATTAATTGGTCTTCAGGTAGTAACTACATCAAAGATATCTCGAGTACCCTGGGAAGCCTGAGAGAGTCAACCAGCTCAAGATTGATGAAGGGCTGCTGAGGTCAGGCCTCGAGACATAAAACCATCTGCCTACTCTCTAGGGCTGGTACCTGCAGAAAAGCAATTTTAGAAGAACAGGTGCTGGCTTTTAACTTAGCCCTTCTTTTCTTTTATGCTGAAATCATGACTTTAGCAAAGGAAGAGCCTCCAGTTGGCTTGTGGAAATCACAAACTGTCTATTGTACCTTAAAATAACCTGATCCAATGGGATTGCAATAACCTCCACTGGCTACTGCCCAAAGTCATAGACCACACATCTCTAGCCACAGCCACTCTGGCCTCCCCAGAGTGTTAAGCAGCATTAGGACACAGTGAGTCCTAGGCACCATTCTGAAAGATTGAAAGCTAAGGAGCACCATTGCCCTCCAAATGGTGTATGGCTGCCAAAAAGAGAGTGTGGCCCATCTCCTCTGCATAGCACACATGAGAAGCCACAAAGTCCTTGGAAGATGACATTTACATATTTCTAGTCCCTTGTAAATTTCTCCTGACTCAGTGGGCTGATTATTTTTTACTCTCTGGAATGATGATCCATGTGCTTGGTGATGATGGTTCAAAGACATCTTTGTTCCTTTAAAAATACAACCAGGGTGGGCTGGACACATGGCTTAGTGGTTAAGAGCACTGAGTGCTCTTCCAGAGGACCCAGGTTCGATTCCCAGCACCCATATGGCAGCTAACAACTGTCTGTAGTTCCAGTTCCAGGCAAACACCAAGGCAAATAAATAAATAAATAAATAAATAAAGTTTTTTTAAAAAAAATACAAGCAGGGTCCATCAAGATGACCCAAAGCTCACTCCTAGTGACATACTTTCTCCGACAAGGCTGACTCTTGTAATCTTCCCAAAACAGTTCTACCAACTAGGGCCTAAGTATTCAAATATACAAACATATGGGAGCCAATCACCCCACACCTTACACACACATACACACACACACACACACACACACACACACACACACACAAACACTCACTTACTGGCTTACACATTTGCAAATAAAATGTAACAAGTTAAAGAAAGAACTTCCCTTGGAAAAGAGACCCACTAATGCCCTGCTCACACAGGGAGGGCCACCCAGGGAATTGCTTCCCTGGGATTTCACTGTGCTCAGCACTCAGCATTTAGAGGTTGCTACCTCTCATATAAGGAACTCAGCTATGGTAGACCTCGTCACTTTCCACGGATGCTAGCTTTGCAGGCTCGGAGGATGCCAGAGTTATGGGATATGGAGGCTTCCACCAAGACTTCTAAAGAAAGTCTGACAAGCCTTCTTTGTGAAGGGTTAGAGTCTCTGTAGGCGGCCCCTCAGGAGGGCCATGAGAAGCTAGAAGTGGTGCTAGAAATTCCAGGAATTGGACAATGTCAATAATGTGAGATGACTACCCAGGAAAGCTGTAACCAATGAGTGGATCAGCCCAGCAGAGTGGCCACATGGGCTGCACACAGCAAAGCTATAGAGGCAGAGTAGCCCAAGTGCTATGTTGTAGTATGTTTCCCCGGCCCGTTTGGGCCCGGGAGTTTGGACCTGGTGCGTGGCGGCTTTTGTCCACCAAAGAAATGAATCAGACACTTACATTACTTCATACTGTTTGGCCCATGTCTTAAGCACATTACTAACTAGCTCTTTCATCTTAATTCAACCCATTTCCAATAATCTACCCACCACGTGGCTTAGCCCGTGGCTCACCTGTTTCTCTTACATGTTTCTCCTTCGGGGACGGATGGAGACTAACTCCACCCTCCTTCTGCTTGTCTCTTCCTCTGATCCTCCACCCACTTCTATGGTGCCTCTGCATAGGCTAAATCAGTTACTTTATTTACATCATACAGAGAATATTCCACCACACTTTCGTGCTCACATCATGCCACATGTTTCAGTTGTTGGACATAAGGCTACAGGATTTAATGTTTGGTCAGCTGTATTTCAGTTTAGCTTTGGTTCCTATCTTTGGGGAAGTTTTTCAGAATGTCTATACAGACAGGCCCTGATGTACTATGGTTCCAGTTGATATTTTCTTGACTTGTGGTGGCATAAAATTGATACACATCTGGTAGAATATGTACTTCAGATTTTGAATTTGAATTTTCCCCCTAGAATAGCAATGTGTGGTTCTATGCTCGAGTGAAGGAAGTAGCAGTATGTACTGATGAAAGTGTCCCGTCAGTCATAGGATCTCACTAGACAGTGGACACACCACAGTGCACTGTGTTCCTAAGTGTGACATTTGGCAGATTGGGGCAGGGGATGAGTTACTTTTCTGTTGTTGTGATAACACACCATGACTTTCCTCACTGCTCTGAGGACCAACCTCCAGCAGCACAGGGCTTAAAGAGGAACCCACAGAGTTGGCAGACTTGGACTTTTTTTATCTGAAAGAGTAAAAATTAATACTCTGAGGCCAGCAAGGGGAGCTAAACTTATTTCATTGGGGCTGGCAAGAGAGAGAAAGCACACACACACACACACACACACACACACACACACACACACACACTCAGGCTCTCTATCATCTCCTGGCTCAGTTCTTTTTTTTCTTTTCTTATCTCTATCAAGATGTATCCTTTCTGTTCCTCTTGATGTTTTCCTTTTAATTTTATTTTTTCTCTTACAGCTTATATACCCCAGCAAAATCTTTCAAGTAATATAAAAATTACAATGTGGCTATATTCTATTTTTCAAGTGAATGATAGTAATGAAATAGGCAAAAAACATGTTTTCCATTTCTTTTACATGATTAAATAAAACCATCCCAAGAACCTACATACAGTCATACCCAAGCAACTTATTATACATAAACAGAGTGTAAGCAAGCAAGACATTTTTCTCAGCAAGTTCTTTTGCTGACAGGCTGTATTTTGTGGTTACAAAGAAAGGATTATTCACTTTATTATCTCAAAAGGCAATCTTATAAGAAATCTTAGAAGCATCACAAACTAAACATTTATATATGAAATCAGTTGTCTCTACTTTAAATCTTTAGGGTGCATACCCACTTATCAGCAGGCTTTTATATCAGAAGACTGAGGGCAGAAATGGGTATAAGGAATTAATCATCACCTTCGATCACTAACTCAACCTAGCAAGAAAGGTACATCAGCTAATAATAATCAGGCTGCTTGGTTCTTGTTCCCCAACCTTATCGGGTCCCTCACCCGACTATGTGCCTTTCTAAAACTTGAGAGTGTTTCCCTGGGTTTTTCACCTCAGAGTTAGTTAACAAAAACATCTTAATCTAACCTTAAAGTTTTTGTTTGGTTTGACTTTTTGAGATGGGGTTTCTCTGAGTAATGGCCCTGGCTGTGTAACAGTCCTGGAACTCACTCTGTAGACCAGGTTGGCCCTGAACTCAGAGATTCACCTGCCTCTGCCTCCCAATTGCTAAAATTAAAGATGTGCATCACCACCTCCTGGCTGCCTTAAATTATTTTCAAAGTTTTGTTTCAGCTATGATGCACTCTGAAACCTGTGACCACATCTCCCACCATTAACATTAAAATAATTTAAGCAGCTGGGCTTCTGGGACTCAACTGTTTTTTAAATCATTAACTTAAACCACCGTCTATATGGCTCCTCTTTAGAAACTCATGTGTTCTCCCTGTATAACACTTTCTTGTTTTATTTTTTATTTTTTATTTTTTTAAATTTTTTTTTGATTTATTTATTTATTATGCATATAGTCTTACAGAAGAGGGCGCCAGACCTCATCATAGATGGTTGTGAGCCACCATGTGGTTTTTCTGGGAATTGAACTCAGGACCTCTGGTAGAACAGTCAGTGCTCTTAACCTCTGAGCCATCTCTCCAGCCCCTCTTGTTTTATTTTTTTAATCCCCTGAAGCCTCTACTTTATTAGTGGCCAGGGCAACATTTTATCCCGCTTTTACCTATGTTAGTTTTTCCACTAAACTAATCTCTATCATAATTCCTTATTATGTTTATTAACCCTCAGCCATCAAAATTCTATTCAAACTGACACTACTACTGTATGAAATCATTGCTTCAGTTAAACAGCACAGATGAGATAACAAGACTGCACCACCTCATCAGCTTTTAATGTGGTACCGGGGGGTGTAACACAGGTTTCACGTCTGCTGAGTGGGGTCCTCTACCAACTGACCTATATATCCAGCCTTTCACCTGCATTAGAGAGCCATTTGACAGAGTCTACATTAAACATGCTAGCCATTGCTTGGTAACTACATCCTGAAGAGTAGGGCCCACAGTAAAAAGTATGGGAACCCAGAAAAAAAACAAATACAAGTGTATAACTTCTTTAAGATTTATTTTTATTTAGTTATTTGTCCGTGAGTGTATGTGTACAAGTGCGGTTGCACACGCCTGTACAGGCAGAGGCCAGAAGAGCATTCTGCCCCCCTCAGAGCTGGAGTTATAGCTATTTGTAGGATTCCTAGTGTTGGGATCCAAATTCCAGCCCTCATGACTGTGCAGAAATGCTCTTAACCACTGAGCTATCTCTCCAGCCCACAATTCATACCAATTTCATGCATAACCCCAAATTGGAAACCAGGGAAATCATCATGAACAGAAGAAAATATAAACAAACTGTAACACATGACCAAATAACACATTCCCTCTTAACAAAGTCTAACCAGAGAATTGTACACACATTGATGTATGGATTCAATTCCTGCTGGAAAGCATTACTGTGATTAATTAACATAGCCAAGGGAACTCCCTAATGTCGCATAAAATAAAGTTTGCTTTGGTTCCCCTTTAAAAAAAAAAAAAAAAAGGATGGTGTTTGTTTTGGTTTGTTTTTTTGTGGCCTCAGCAACCCAATTTGTCCTGCATACAGCTTGCATGTTTAATTAGTAATCCCTCTGTGTCTGCAATTAGCACCATGACAATTAATAAAATAACTCCTTTAAAGCTAAGTGCACAACCAGGTACAATTAATTCATCATGAATAAATCATGGCCGATTGACTAATCTGTTTGTTGCTAACACATTACAGAACAGCTCCCACCTGAAAACAGCTAATTTTCTCTGCTGGACAGATTCAGACGCTAACAAAAACAGCTTCATGTAAAAGTGCACTTTTAAGCAGCAAGTACCTTGGTGCAGCCAGGGAGCTTCTGAGTTGTTGCATTTAAATGTCATTGACCAGCAATTGTCAAGAGAGTGATGGAAATCACTGATACATCTGGCAAGTCTCAAGCTAACCTGTCACCTAGAGGGATTATTAAAACTCAGAGTACTGGCCGCAGTCTGCAGAGCTCCAGACACAGGTGGTCCAGGAGAGGGCTAGTGATTTTGCTTTTCTAGCAAGTTCCCATATGGTGCTGATGCTGATGGAGGAACTGTGCTCAGGGGACCCCAACCCCTTTCTCTTCTGCTGGGGATGATTTACAATTGCCGTGATTCCAAAGTCCTTTCTATAGATTCTAACAGGTTTGTTGTAGTTGTTGGCTTTTGAAGCAGGGTCTCAGGGAACTCCACTGGCTTCAATTCATTAGCTACATAGCTGCAACTGGTCTTGGACTTCTGATCCTCCAGCCTTCCCCTTACTAGTGCTTCGCTTACAGGTGTGTACCAGTGTGCCTGGCAGGATGGTGGTGAATTCCCTTTCACTCTCTACCTTGTTTGAGGTTGAGTCTAAGTATTTGCCACTGGGCTGTATATGCCAAGCTGGTTGACCTGTGAGTTCCTAGGTAGGTGGGAGGGGGCAGGGAGCAGGGAAGGAAGGATAAGGATCAGGGAATGGATTCTCTCATCTTGACAAAGGTATACTGGGATGACAGCCATTTGTCATGGCATCCATCTTTTATGTGATTACAGGGACCCAAACTTGATCATAAGGCTTGTCTGGCAAGGGTTTTACCCATCAAGCCCCAGCCCAACTAATACAACCTTTCTTCTAATTATTTCCTGAGTTTTATCCTAGGTTTTAGTTATTATACATGAGTGCAAAAATTTTTTAAAAAAGTGATTTTTATTACAAATATTTACTTGTTTATTTTGTATATGCACGTATGTGTGTGGGTATTCACATGCTCAGCACCTATGTGTACATAATTCAGAAGACAAAATGCAGGAGTTGATTCGCCATTTTTGCTGTGAGGGTCCCAGGAATCCAACTCAGGTTATCAGCCTTGATGGCAATTGCTTCAGCCACTCAATTATCTTGCTAGCCCCCAAAATCTTTTTTTTTTTCTACACTGAAATTACTTTACATTGTTCATCAACATGAACTGTTTCCCTTTGCTTTCCTCACAGGCCATACAAATCCAAATACCACTTACCATGTAAGCCTTGACAGGAGTTCAGTCCCACAAAGGTGGAGAGAGAGACTGACTCTGAAAAGATGTCATCTGACATCCATTCTCTGAGTTTTAGGTCCCCAGTCATATCTGAGGATATAGATCCTGGACTGGGGGTGAGACACAGTTTGTGGTGTTTGCCTGACATGCACCAGACTCTGCTTCTAGATCCACCATCACTTAAAACACAGTGACAACTGAATGATAAACTGAGGCATTGGAGGAGCTCAGAAACTCTGATTGGTCTGCAGATGAGTGTGTGTGTGTGTGTGTGTGTGTGTGTGTGTGTCTGCTCTGCTCTTTTTTGTGAGTCCATCTGACTATGCATCCCAGGCTGTCCTTCAAGTCACAATCCTTCTGCCTCAACACAAGGGCTGGTCTGTAAATGGTCTGCACCAAGCCAGGCTAGCTTACAGGTTTGGAAATGGTTGGGAATGAGCATCAGTGAATTCAGTTTTATAAGCAGAATGGTTGTTGAGATAGGGTTTCAAGTGGCCCAGGTTAGGTGATAACTCCTGTTGAAGCTAGCCTTGAACTCCGCATCCTCCTGTCTCTGTCCCATGTCTTGAGATTTCAGGCATGTACCAACACACTAGGCTTCTGATTATCTTGCAACCTGAGGAGGAAATTCTACTCCAAAGCCACCCACAGGGAGTCAGTATCACAAATTTCTCCAAATTCAAAGTTATGTTTTATTAAATAAGACTTTGACATTACCATTCTGAAGACACCAAGGAGAAAAAGTGACAGATCACACTGTTCTTGGTGTTTATTTTTTACCATCATATAATCTAATCAGATATACACTTTGTTTTAATTTCCTGGGGTTTGTCCTGAGTGTTACTCATAGACATAGATTGAATCTTCTTTCCACACTAACTGTTTCCCTCTGCTGTCTTCACAGTCGTGGAATTCCATATTCCCCACAGCCACAGCATGGCTTCTAACAGTTGACAGTCTACTCTCTTTAGTATTTGTTTTGCATTTCCAGAGTTATTTGGTCTACTAAAAAAGTTGACTCTGTGCATGATGACAGACACCACTAACCCAGCATTCAAGAGGCAGAGGCAGAGGCAGGCAGATGTCTGTGAGGCAGAGGGTAGCCTGGTCTACATACAGAGATACTTCTCAATTAGGGCTGCTACACAGTTAAAACTCTGTCTTTAAATTAAAATTTTATATATATTCATATAGTTGTATAATCTTCTATTGGGTACTCACACCTAATCTAAATTGTATCTCAATCTCATCAGTAGATCTCTCACTCTGATTGGCAGTCATAATCAAAAGAGGTGACAGCATCACTCTCTGCTGTGGGTGACTCTGACATGGACAGAGGTCAGAGCCCATCATAGCTAAGGAGTCAGGAGATGCTCTGGCCTCCATCAGCTTCCCTTTCTGTTCCTCACAAGAGGACTGAGGCACTGGGCAGTGGGCTTGCTGCAGCTAGGTCTGCACATTTGTTGTCTGTTTGCGTTGCATTTTCTGGTGTAGAGTGTTCAGCAGCGGCCACAGCCCAGCACAGTGTCTCTAGACTGTTAGCGTGCCCTCTAAGACAATAGCAGCTCCACCCTTCATGTCAACTCGTCCATCAGGTCGCAGGGCAATGTCCAGTTCCCCTCCTCGGCGGGAACACTGAAAGGCTGAGAACACAGACTGGGGTCAGTCGAGAACATTTCGCTGTGATTAACCACACAGTGAAGGATTCATTGTCACAAACCCAGGACTCCTCCCAGGCCAGTTTCCAGAATAAATTCCTTCATGTGTCCATAGCGCCTCCTCCTCTGCCCCCTTCTCCTGCAGACCCAGAGGTTCACACACAACCCATGTGCACACACTGCCTAGCCCTCTCTCCTTCCTGGGACTTTTTAGTGGGCCTCTGAGAAGACCCCATCTTCAGCTCTGAATTAAACAGGAGTTTGTTTTCTCATAACATATTAAAGCAACTATACGTACCAGGCCCAACAAAAAGGCATGTCCTCGGATTTCTAGACACTCAGGAAGTTATTACACTCACTCAGAATAGAGATAAGGGATTGTGCATATAAAGTTATATACCCAGATTATTTTATACACCAAGCACTTATTAAGCACTTACTGTATTAGAAATGACTGTGTTTGGGGATGCAGGAGTGGAGGATGAGAGAGGGGAGATGCTGAAGGGGAGATGACTCAGGGATGTTTCACGTGAGTGATAAATGTAAGGTCTACTTTTTTTCTTTTCTTTTTTTTTTTTTTTTTGCCATAAGGTTTCTCAGTATAGCCCTGGCTGTACTGGAACTAGCTCCATAGATCAGGCTAGTCTTAAACTCAGATATCCAGCTGTCTCTGCTTCTGGGATTAAAGGAATGCACCACCACCAACCAGCTCAGACCTTACTTCATTTTTAGGGAGCTAGGTACATATGAAAATAGATACAAGTCTAAAATAAGGCAAATTAGAAGTTTGAGCTGGGCATAGTATTGCACACTCCCAGCCCTTAGGAGATATAAATTGGAGGACAGTCTGGTCTACATAGCAAGACCCTGTCCCAAATAGCTAAGGGATGGGGCTATGACTCTATGGGCGAGCATTTGCAAAGCTCTGAGTTCAGCACCCAAGCGAGCACCCACAGACGATGAAAGAGAGGCAGGCACCCATCCTACCTCGCATCTCTTTCTTCCTAAGATGCTGGGACCAGTAGCTGCTGAGAACGGTATGTGCAGATCCTGAAAAGTAAGACAATATGAGAACAGACAAAGAAACCGGAAGTGTGCCCGTACCTGCCTAAGTGATAAAGTCAAGAGAACAGTCTGACTGAACCTTAGATGATCTGATCCTAATGTCACCTGAGCCACAGCAGAGTGTGCAGCGAGGAAAGGAAGACAGTTATGAACCAGCTCTGCCAAACTGTCTATCAACTATGTCTGTTTTTGAAGGATTAGACTCCAGGGATTTGCTTGCTTGGGTTCCATAGAGCTCAGGCTAGGTGGAGTTCTCCACGTAGTCGAGGCTGGTCTTGAACTCCTGGTCCTTCTTCCTCTACTTCCAAGGCCTGGGATTCCTAGGTGTGCACCACCGCACATGGCTTTGGGCTCTAATTTTGCTCTACCATTCATTGTCAGCTCTTTCCCCTGGGGCTGGAGTTAGAGGCAGTTGAGAGATGCCTCACATGAACTCTGGGAATTGAACTCAGGTTGGCTATGAGAACCGTGTTCACTGTTAACCACTCAGGCATCTCTCCAGGCAGCATCGTTAGATTTTAATTAGAAATTCCAGATCTTCATGTAAATCTTCCTATAATTTCCAGGGAAGATATCTTCTTCCTTCTAGAGCACATATGCAAGACAAGGAACTCAGACACAGGGTCAACCTTGCAGGGCTTTGTGGACAAAAAGAACTTTCCTGTCAGCAGGGTTTTGCTGTTTTGCAGTGTGCCAGGCAAGCTTTCTATAGACCAAGTTTATTTCCTTATTTAGTTGTGTGATCATACCCTAGTAGTAGATTAGAGACCACATGAAAACAACAACTTATACAGTCATGTCAGGCATGGAGGTGCAAGCCTGTAGTCAGTCCTACATACGGATTTTTGAAGCCTATTTTGAGAATTTTTGAGTCTGAGGCCAGGCTGGGCTACATGAAACCTGTCTTGAAAGGGGGGACGTCTAAAAAGTTATAATTTATAGCTGGTTGAAAAGGCTTTAAGGGGGCTGGAGAGCTGGCTCAGAGGTCTTCCAAAGGATCCGAGTTCAATTCCCAGCATCCACATGGCAGCTCACAACTGTCTGTAACTCCACTTCCATGGGATCTGACACCATCATACAGGCATACAGGCAAAGCCCAATGAACATTAAATAAATAAAAATTTAAAAAAAGAAAAGTCTTTAGGAAGGAAAGAGAAGGAGTGGAAGGAAGTTGTCTCTTTTCACCCACCAGACAAGCTGACTGAGCATTATGGGATGTTTAAGTATGGTAACCATTGTTCTGCTTTGTCCAAGACTGGGCACTAAAAGCTCCGTGTGCCAGGGCTCCTCAATCCCGCTCTACCTGGTCCAAAGACCTTTACCTTCTAGAAAACAATACACACAAAATTATGCTGCTGTCAGTCTTGGGGAAGCAGCTATGTGTATGCATGCTGCCATAGTGTGCTGGCTAGCTTTATATCAACTTGACACAAGCTGCAATCACTGGAAAGGAGAGATTCTCAATTGAGAAAGTGCTTCCATAAGATCTGACTGTAAGGGATTTTCTTAATGTGTGATGGATGACTGAGCACCTGGCCCATTGTGGATGATGTCATCCCTGAGCTGCTGGTTCTGGGATCTATAAGAAAGCAGGCTGAGCAAGCCATGATGAGCAAGCCGGTAAGCAGCACCCCTCCATGGCTTCTGCATCAGCTCCTGCCTCTGTGTTCCTGCCCTGCTTGAGTTTCTGTCCTGACTTCTGTGAGAACAGCAATGCTGAAGTGTAAGCCATATCAACTCTTTCCTCTCCAACTTGCTTTTGGTCACGGCATTTCAGCATAGCAATGGAAACCCTAACTAACATACATGGGGAGACTCTGTGGACTTCATGGATGCTTTGGGCATTTTCCTCAATCTTATAAAATACCTTGCTGAGCTTTGTGTTTGTGTGTTTTGTTTCTCTTGGAGAACTCAGTGAA
Organism: Sigmodon hispidus; assembly: GCA_004025045.1. Taxonomy (NCBI): domain Eukaryota; kingdom Metazoa; phylum Chordata; class Mammalia; order Rodentia; family Cricetidae; genus Sigmodon; species Sigmodon hispidus. The sequence continues at coordinate 131,579 of PVIH01004589.1, forward strand.
GATCCCAGAGCCATCCTGGCTCCTGGCTTTTGAAGCCTTTACTCAGCCCCTTAAGCTCCATTTTCCCCCCCTCCCCCCCGCAACCCCCTCCATCAAGCACCCCTCTCCTTAGCTGCATGGATCACTATTCTCCAAGAGGGTATAAGTACAGGTTGTGACATTCCTGTCCATCTTTGATATTCTTCTGCTTCCGGCTGGAACAAGATCTGTAAGTATTGGCTCAGGGATCTAGGTGCATTGCTAATAAAATATGTAGATCCAAGTGGGGAATTAAGATAAGCCTTCCCACTTGAATTAACACAGTCAAGATTAATCCCTCAGAGTTGTCCTCAGAGGCCCAACGGGTTCTGGATTCTGTCATATTGACAACACAAAGCACCACAGTGTATAGCCAGATATTTGTATTTCTCCTCTTCCCTGATTAAATCACTCCGATATTAAGTAAAGAGTACCTGTTACCGGGTCTTCAGGCAAACCAACCCATGGTGCAAAGTATCTGGAGTAGAAGTCATACTGGGGTGTCCGCCCCCCAGGCTCTCCCCTGAGAGTGAGAACGAGTCCTTTCACCTTCCCTGTCTTTTCGATCTGAGGCAGAGGCTCTGTGTTCACCTTCAGGGTCTCTAGAAAGGACCTTGAGCACAGACAGAATGGGTTAGGAATAAATATTTTCAGACCATGCCATCAAAATAGAAAGGAGGCTGGGCTATGCCCAGATGGCTCAGCAGAGGGAAGGAAGAGCCTGCTCTGACATCCACCAATGGGAAAGAAAGAGGCTGGGCCAGGCATGGTGGCAGATGCCTCTAATCCCAGCACTAGGGAGGTAGAGGCAGGTGGACCTTTGTGAGTTGGAGGCTAGCCTGATCTACAGAGTGAGTTTCAGAACAGCCAGAGCTATAAGGGAGACCCAGTCTCAAAAGAAAAGAAAGGTAAGTGATGCATTGGAGAAAACACAGCCTGACCAAAGGTTAAACATGATGTTTACCTGTCGTAAGAATCGCTGAGCCGGACCAGGAGTTTTCGGGTATCTGGAGAGTACCGGATATCCTGCACCAGGGTGTCACCTATGGCTGTCTGTGGAACAGATCAAAAATGCCTCAGTGGGCCAGCAGGGTGGTTCAGTGCGTAAAGATACTTGCCGCCAAGCTTCATAGCCTGAGCTCAGTCACCCAGACCCAAACAGCAGAAGAGAACACACTTGTGCAAGCTGTCCTCTGGCCTCTAGCCTCCCACCATGGCTTGCCTAGCATGCATGGAGCCATAGTACCACATAAGCCAACCAAAGGATGAGAAGCTCATGGTCAAGCTGGAGAGATAGTTCAGTTGGTAAAGTGCCCTCTTTGCAATCATGAGGATCTGAGTTCAATTCCCACAATCCATGTTTGTTTTTTTTTTTTTAAGATTTATTTATTATGTATACAGTATAGAGAAGAGGGTACCAGATGTCATCATAGATGGTTGTGAGCACCATGTGGTTGCTGGGAATTGAACTCAGGACCTCTGGAAGAACAGTCAGTGCTCTCAACCTCTGAGCTATCTCTCCAGTCCCTATGTTTCTTTGTTTAGGTTTTTCAAGACAGAGTTTCTCTGTGTAGCTCTGGCTGTCCTGGAACTCGCTCTGTAGACCAGGCTGGCCTTGAACTCACAGAGATTCGCCTGCCACTGTCTCCCAAGTACTTGGATTAAAAAAGCGTGCCACCATCCACAATGGGCCAGACATAGTGAGCAACAGTTGTTGAGGAGACAGAGACAGGACACTCCCTGGGGATTGCTAATCTAGCCTAATCTCTGAGCCCAGAACAATGATAACCCCTCTTAAAAGAAGGCTGGGTCTGGAAAGATGAATAAGAATGCTTGCTGCTCACTCATGAGGACTTGAGTTGGGATCTCTAGCACTAACATAAGAAGCCAAGGTATGGTGCTCGCTTCAGCAGCACATATACTAAAATTGGAACGATACAGAGAAGATTAGCATGGCACCTGGGTAAGGATGACACACAAATTTGTGAAGCAGTCCATATTCTTTTAAAAGATGTAAAGATTAAAAAAAAAAAAAAAGGAAGGCAGGTATGCACATACCTGTAAACCCTGGTGATGGCAGAAACCCTGGTGACACAGGAAATTTTCTGGAGCTATTTTTTTTAATTTGCCTATGTATTTATGTATCTATCTCTCTGTGTGTGTGTGTGTGTGTGTGTGTGTGTGTGTGTGTGTGTGCTCAAGGTTGTAGGTCAGAGGACAAGTTGTAGGTGTTAGTTCTCTCCTCTTGGAACCAGGCCCAGCTTCAGGTTGGAACAGTGACATGGCCACTACTGCATGGCTTCACCTCTAAGCACTAAGATGCTCCATTTCCCATGGCTGAGGCTTCTCTGACTTGGATGCTATCGGCTGTTGAGTGGCTGTTTCCTTCCAATTGAAATATTCCTTCCTGGAGAAAGGAGGAAGTTTCCTCTGACTCAAGAAGCCAAGGAAACCTACAAAGTCCAGGAAAGCCAGAAAATTACAGGACTCACAAGGCTTGTCTCTAAGGCTATAAAAGCCTCAGTAGTTCTGAGATTCTTTGGCGGAACTGTCCACAGGTTGTACAGGGAACTCCAGGGGTGCAGCCTCAGTGAGCTGTCTCCCTATTGTAAAGAGTCTTTCAGTGATTCAGCTCCTTTTGAGTCACCCATGCTGCTGGAAGGGATCACAACAAAGTCATCCATTTAGCAAGCTTGACTCCATGGAATTGTTTCTTTGGTCTGCCCCGCATGCCCTCCTAGAGTAAACAGTCACGTGAGCCCCACAACAGAGGAGAGAAAAGGAGAGTCATACACACATGGAGGGCTTCTCAACAGAGTCCCAAACATGTTTATCTAATGACTTCCCCTGTTCTAATATGGTCCCTTCTTTCTTCCCCTATGCATCTGGGGTTCTAGAACCTTCATAGGACAGCTGCAGTTCTTAACCTCACTTGACAATATTGAGAATAAAATAAGATATTGTGGGCGGCCTCCCACAGCCATCTTCTTCATAATAATGATGGTAATGTGGTAATGATGGCTTCCACCCTGTAGGCCCAAGATGAGACCAGACTTTCTTTGCCCTCTCCTTCGCTCTCATTGTCTACCACACAAATTGATGACAGTGACAACGGCCAGCACTTTCTAAGCTTTCCCCGTTCTTTCTACAGATCTCATGGACTAGTCTTTCCTATAGACAATCAATGCTGATGCAATAGTGGCATGACTGCTATGGGGTAATCAACCACTTTCTCAATAGACTAGAGACCTGCTTCACAGGGTGGAGTTCATTTCTCATCCTGGGCACCTTGTTAAGTACCCATGCTTGGGAAGGTCATAGTTGTTAGTATTTTGCACGTGGAAGAACTCGCTAGCACCCTGCCAAGAGCCATATTAGATTTATTAAAGGAATGGGAGGGGGAAGGGAAAGAAAGAGGGGAGTAGAGAGCAGAGAAGAAGAAAAGAGAGGAGGTCTCCTATGTGGTTGGGGCTTTTAAAGGGAAATCATGCCCTAGACGTAGGCATCAGAGGCTCCTCAGAGCCTCTGCAGATGGGGGCGTGGCCGCAACAATATAACAATGGTCCCTAAGAGGGGACCTACTACTATGGTTTTGGTGAATGGACATGAGTCCCTCGACCTTCTAAATACTTATGTTTATTTCTATAATTTAGTGCTATCCTCAGCCTGCCCGAGAAGCTTAGTTTTGCAGTACGTAATATTTAATTTAGAGACATCACTGGCCAAAAGCTGAGATTAAGTGGCTTTTGAGTGTTTGGCATCTATTATTATCTATTCCCAAAGTTCAGAGAATATGAGGAGGAGGAGGAGGAGGAGGAGGAAGAGGAGGAGAAGGAGGTGGAGGAGGAGGAGGAGAAGGAAGAGTATAAATGTCAAAGCTTGGGAAGAGTGCCGCAGGTGAGTCTTCTAGACACAGCATGGCCACTGCACTCATGAGCTCATGAATGGCACAGCAGCTATGGCTATCTGCCAAACAGCAGGCTGCTCCCCATTTTGTCTCAGATGAGAGAGGATCCCATGAGCACTGCAGCTTCCCTGACAGTCTAGTGCTGCCAGAAGAAAGGGTGTCATTTGGCCAGTCCAATGACCACGGATAAGTTGTCTAGATTCCTGAAATAACACCCACTACCACCCAGTGCTCATGCAAGTAAATCTGTTTAAACTCAGTGGGACGGACACACACACACACACACACACACAGAGATGTGAAAAATACGAAAATTGTTTGTTGGGAAGAAGTGTTCCGGTAGGGGAAGGAGAGGGAGGAGAGGCATGGTAGGGGGTAAAAAAGACCAAAATTTATTATACATATAGGTCTGAACTTGTAAAGAAATTAAAGGAAAAAAATTGCACCTCTCCTACTTGAATTCTCATGGGCACACTGTCACCCCAGGCTGATTTCGCCTTCCTGCTGGAATGAAATCCAACCTTTCATTGTTGAAGTGGGCTGAGGAAGTGATACTTCTTCATTGCCTCCTACACTGCTCTCCCTGTGCCCTGAACACTCTTACTCCGGCCGGAGTTATGTTGCTCATAGTTAAATGAGTGGTGTGTGATGACATGAACCTGTAATCCCATCAAGTGCTTGATAGGCAAGAGGATGGCAAGTTCAAGGCTAGCCTCAGCTGCACAGTCACTACAACTCAATGAAAGTGACCGATCTTACCAGATAGACACAGTCCTCACATTCTAATCTGAAGTTACCCAGGCTTCCACTGCAATGCTGTCTATACTGGTAGGAGGCCCATTTGAGGGAGGGGGAGCCACAGTAAGTCAAAACACAGTCCAAGAATGGAGTCATTCCAGGGAATTCTGAGTGCCGATGAAAAAACTCCCAAGAGAATACGACAAGAGCCATATGACCTGAGTTTCTTCAAAAACACAGGATTGTTCTTGGACTGTGCCTCTGTGCCCCTCCTGACTGTAGTGGATAGGAGTGAATTTACTTCAGATTATTCATTACAACTGGTATTGGCATTTGTAAAGGAAAAATGGTTTTTGCCAAGTTCAGCTTTTCCTTGTGATTGTACACTTTACCCGGGTGACTTTTCTTAATCCTCAGAGTATAAATTGTCTGATTCTCTGATTAAAAAAATTGACTATTGAATGAGACTTTAGTCCACCTCATTTTTAGGCCCTGCTCTCCCAAGTTCACGCCACCAATCAGAGTGGGAAACACACCACACCAGAGCTTTCAAACACAAATACAAAGGGCCACGTCACAGAGCTCTAACTGGATTCTTCCCACCAACCTTTATCAAGTCTTGTACTTCTTGGGAGTCCTAGAAGAGGAAAAGAGACACAGTCATTGCTGAACGGGAGAGCTGAGGGCTAAACGCAGTTTGTGGCAACAACTGTATATATTAAAATTAGATGTAAATAGAGTGAGAAAGGGCTAACCTGGGGGAAGGTTGGGTAGAGAGGAAAGTCCAGGACAATCTTGTCCTCTGCTCTTCTGGCCTTTAGTTCCCCGCTCATGGTAACAAAGGTCAGAGTGCTGTTCGTGTTCCCTGGACAGAGAAGGAACCAAGAATCAGAATAAGCTTGATACAGGGACTTCCCTAACCCCCAGCACTAGGAACTGAATCCAGTACACACAGATTTAAAGCAAAAGACCTAACACTATATGCTATAATCCCAACCTATTTGAATTGTTTTTTAATACTTTTTAATTTAATTTATTTTTTAAGGCAAAATCTTAACTATGGAACCCCCACTAGCCTGGAACTTCCTATGTATGTCAGGGTGGTTTT